>LQRL01111698.1:0-21450 GCA_001703475.1 Hydroides elegans
TAACACGTTGCATTTGGTATGGCGCGCAGAATAAATAGGAATCAACATCCGGTCACGTGATCACACGTGATCAATAGATGGGAATCTCCGTAAACAATGAGTAGGAATATCCATAGTTGGAGATGATGGAAATGCCTAAAATTTTCATTTGAGGGACGGAAATTAGTGAATTACCGTACTTTGGCGCGTAAGAATAACCCTTTAGGGTATTGCAACCAAGATGTGGATTTTGAGGAGTAGATTGTTCATTCAGCTTTGAAGGTAAAATAGGTTAACAACAATGAGTAACATTTTTGCTTGTGAGAATTCAAATAAAGACAGGTGCCAATTAGACTTTTCCTCGCATTGAAATTTTAGACAGGTTGAAGACGTCTCCCCATTTGGCGACGTCTCCGAAAACAGTGACGTCTCCTAAAGGTGGGCGGGTCGTCTCCGTTCATGGAGATGGTGGCCTTGTTTGGAATATTTAGTGATATATATGATTTCAAATGGGAATAAAGCAATGACATATATAATATGTAAACATTTTATTTATATATCAATTACATGCACTTTACCGCATAAAATCCTAACATATAGTAACTGAACAAGATATGACGTATTTAAAACAGTTAAAGGGGGTGGGGGATTCGTATTTTTTCAAAGAAAAAAAAATGATCGATGATACTTCTAACAAAGATCGGGCAAAAATAAAAAGAATATAAATTTAAGCTACTAAACACCCATAATTACTCCGAAACCCGTCAGGGATATTTTTCAATAATAGTTTGATATCCACTAAAATGTACACTTTAGGATTGTGCGCTTAAATCGAAGTGTTTTATTCGTGATATTTATCAATTTAATATGCCTTAAACGGAAACCAATGATTAATTAGCAGGCCCTGCACAGCTTTTATTTTAAAGTACGAAAGAAAAATATAGACTGTATGTCCTTTCGAGCAGAATGTACCAGTGTTCCATTTGATCACGATATTCAAGCTGTAGTTCTAAAGGCAAAGCTACCCAGCCACTTTAGCTAAGTAAAAGCCTGTCATGAACAAACGTACATGTACGCTGATGAGGTTTCAGGACATTATATTGCCTAAAATTAGAGGAACGCATGCGTACCTGTCTGTGGAGCGCAAAGTGCTAAATAGAACTCTCAAATCCATTGTTTTTGGTTACTTACTGACATACATGTAGCTTTGATAATCAAAAGTGTATATCTTAACGAGAAACAAGTTTACGAAGTATTCTCTTCATTGGTAAAACTTGGGTGAGTTGTCCAAAAACTTGGGTGAGTTGACCAACAACTTGGGTGAGTTGACCAATCTATTCGGGTAAGTTGGTCACAACTTGGGTGAGTTGGTTTTTGGGTGAGTTGGATTCTGGGTGAGTTGTCCGACATCCCGCTGATGATCATCAGAATATACATGTATCGATACATGTATATTCTGCGTCTAATACATTCCACGTTTTGAGTAAATTTATGAATGTTGAACGAGTCCTCGAGCATGCTTTCTATGCCATCAATGATACCATTTGTCGCGACCCGTAAGCATTAACCGCGAACGTTTACTCATTTCGAATTATATATAGCAAAAAATAGTGTTTTATCACAGTCAAACTGAAAAGGAAAATACTTTGAATCACCACATTTAACCAAATTCAAAAATGTAAATACTGTAGGAGCGATTCATTATCTAAATGCATTCATAGTGTTTCCATAACGAATTTCGGTTTAAAAGAAACCCCGGACATTAAGTCCACGGACATAAAGTCACAATTTTGGTAACATTTTTGACATTAAGTCCCCGGGCAAAAATATAATATACAGTAAACGCGCTTTATAACTTTGCCACTCCACGCCCGCACGCTTAGCACTCCACGCCAACAGGCTTATAACTCCGCGCTTAAATTCATTTTTATCCACGCTAGCACGCCTGCACGCCTGCACGCCCGCACGCTTATATGTGTGTATAGAAAGGATGCAAGGCATTCCATTTATCATTCTGCTATTTGCCTCGATCATCATTTGAGCAGCTACCAAACAAATGCCTTAACTACATATTGAAATTCCCATATTGAGATTAAATTGATCTCTAAGCATTTCGAGGTATCATATTTTATGTATACAGATTCGTTAAAAAAAGAATGTGTACATTTAATTAACCCTTATTACAATTATAAGAAATAAATGATAAGTGTTTAAATATATGCATTAAATTGTTTTAAGTTACCTTTGCTCTAGTAAATGAATATTTTGTTTTGTCTAAATTATAAATAGTTAATGCGTTATGCGTAATCTCATAACAATGACAAACACCCCAATATTGAATAACACTGTAAAACATTTAAATCGGTTTATCTATCATAAGTTTAATCTGCTAAAGAAATTAAAATTGAAGATTTACAAGTGGAATCTCATATTTTACTGTTTTTAAACTTAAGAAACACTCAAAGTAGTCTTTTTGATCAGATGCATAACTAGGTTTTGAATTGCTTAATAATTAAGAATTTAGTCTTTATATGTTTTATATAATTATCCATCAAATAAAATATACACATTTGACATGATAATGTTTGTTTATCCACGCCCGCACGCTCGCACGCCCGCACGCTTAAAACACTCTACGCTTAAATCAAAATTTATCCACGCTAAAATCCTATCGTCGCACGCCCGCACGCCCGCACGATGCCAAGTTATGAAGCGCGTTTGCTGTAAAACATTTATTTTCATTTTTATTAAATGCAAATTTGAAGTTATGGAGTCTTAAATGATACGTGATCGCTATATTAAATACTATTTGTGAAATGAACATATGATTTGACATTTTGATTGGGGGCTTTATGTCCTATATGTCGCCAAAACCGTGACTTTATTTCCGGGGACTTTTTGTCCGGATACCTTCCATAATACATAGTTCGCGATTTCAGTAAAGATGTTCTGACAAAATGAAATGGTATTGCGGTTTTTAAATGCATTTAAACTGATTAGGAAATATTCATTTGTATCCCATTATATTAGCTATTTCAGCTGAATCATGCAAGACAATTTCCTTTCGATCCACAAACCCTTAAAGAGCGCATTTTATTTGAGTAAGTTGATGAAATGTGCTCTTATAATGTACTCAACCTGTATGCCGTAAGTATCAATCAAATCAATTAATAAATCAGAAATGATGAGAAGTTTCTTGTATCGACACACAAATAAAAATCTTCTTTTTTGGTTTTGCAAACTGTTCTTATGGATGTAGGATTACTCCCCCTGAACATTCCCCCCTTTTTGCACAGACAAGAGCACTTCCCCCTTTACGAATTTTCGGGTTTTAGAAATAATATTATCTTATTTGTAAACACTTTTCAATTGCATTTTCTTTTACTTGAGCTATCAATATTTTTAAGCTAAAAAAAGCCTTATTTCTAAAACTCGAAAAGGTTTACTAATATTATGGTGGGCTTGTTGCGTTTTATTAATGAGAACAAGTTATTATGTTCGCCGTTTACCATATCTTGATTTCATATGAATTTATCTAGAATTCTACTGGATTCTATGAGATGCAGAAGCTAGATGAAACCAATATATCATGAGTACTGCCCTTTATTAATACCTATTTGATCTAAAAGGGGTCGTGTTTCTTAATTACTCATATGAGTTTAAGGTTCTGATCCTAATTCCAATAATGCACAGGGGCCATTTAAGAAACGGTCAACTGGTAAGTGTCCACATCGTCTAAGGCCCTGCTCACATACAATGAGCTATTCTCGTCGTCACTTTCGACTTCTACTGTTTTCTTTGTAGGACTTTGAAATTATTTCAAAGAAAACCAAATCGCTCCTAGCGATTTCAAAAAAAGTGTGATTACATTTGAGCGATTTACAAAACCAATCTAAAAAATGCTATATTTTCTTTGAGGAGATGACCGATTGTTTTACACGTCGCCAGGCGCGATTATTGTCGCAAGTGGCGATTCTCTTCGCAAGTAGCGATAAGTGTAAAATAATGCAGTGTAAAATGCATGGGGAAGTATTGAAATACCAAGATAAATAGTGTATGTAATCACTAATATCGTTGCTAGCGATTTTATGTAAGCAGGGCCTTAAGATGGGCTATTATGGTAAATACGTATTCTAAAGACGTGCATAGATTGTGATGCAAACGTATACAGGGAGAATTTTTTATGATCGAATAAAAATTGTCAGTTGGTGGTTTAAAAGTTACGTGGCAATACAAGTTAATATATCAACCAAAAGCACATGGGAACGATTTTGGATGAATTTAAAGTAAATTACTTAGAAATTTAATGAGAATACATGTTTATCTGGAAATATAATGAAAGTAGGTCATCATGATATGACATTTGAAAAGTTCTTTTTCACATCATCTTCTTCAAAGGTGATTTTCTTCAAAGGGTGATTTATTCAATACGAAATAGGAAATAACACATTAGTACATCATCATAAAGTATGCGTTAGATTCTCTCAAATATCAACATATCATGCGTGATGTTGATAACAGTGAAACTGTAACGTTAATTTTGAGTGTGATGGCCAGAATATTATATGGTTCTCAGAATATTTCGAGGGTTTATTCGTTTAACGACCAGAACTAGAAACGAACGCATAAAAAAACTGATTATCTAAGTGAAAAATAAATTATACAAAATGAATAAAGATCAAGACCTCGTTAGATCTATATACGTATAAGTATTATATTCGAGTGTTTTTTGCTGAAATGCAAAACTCGATTAAATCACAAGGATACAAAACTACTCCAAACTGAGTCAATTTATAAAACCTTATCTTGCGATTTTCATCTGTGACATAAGTATCTAATTCATTATGACAAAGTTGATATTTCTGCTTTTAATTACACTTTCTATGAGTAAGGTATTATCACAATCTCAACCAGTGACGACACAAATTACGACAGAATTCACATCCGAATTCGACGCTTGGTATCGAACACATGTGCGCTATATAGATACCGTAAGAGATCTTTATCTATTAGAAGATGATACGCAATATCGCAACGGCACACCAATATTCAACGTCATCCTGGATCGCAGACGGCGGTCGTTTCATCGCTTATTGGGAGCCGTGGAACTTGCGCTGGAAAATATAATGCAACTGCAAGGAAACAACAATCTAAATGAGCTATATTTCAAGTAAATATCGGTTGTTGCTTGTGTTGTTGTTGTTCTTAAATTATGTTACGCCTAATTTCGACTAATAATAAATATACGTTAATAATGAGATGAGAATTAGAATACGAATAGTATCTTATGTCCCTGTCACACCTGCGATTTTGAATCGTCGCCGACTTGAGTCTCCGACGACCGTAAGGCCTGCCTACCAGGCATGTCACAACTGCGACTTTACTTGCGATTGTTGTTATATTTAGATTATAAATAATGATTAAATGACATCATTTTCAGCTAAAATTTAACTGCTTCTTTTCGGTATGTCTAGTATCCGCTCAGTATAGATCACTACAAGTATTTATGAGGAAATTTGAATTGCTACGTTTAAAAATTTACGCAACGCCATTAAACGTGTCACATACAAATAGCATTATTGTTAAAATAACAATAAATATATGAGAGCCTAGCGCATGAGTGAACTTTTTGATTTGATGAGAAAAATATTCAAACTAACTTTCAAAATACTTAAATGTTGCTTTTTATTCACTTTGATGTGCTTGCGATGCCGACGCTTGCGATCCAATGAATCGCATGAAACTGAGTCGGCGACGATCGCAAAAATTGAGTCGTAAGGGGTGTCACACTACTGCGATTATTCAATCGGCGACGATCGCTGACGATCGGCGATCCGAAAATCGCAGGTGTGACAGGGATATTATACATAACATAGATCATACTTATACTAAAATTTATTATTATAACAATCATAAATGAACAATAATAAGAATCAATATGTCATTAATGATATGTGATTAATTTCTAATGTAATGAGCTGTGTGTGTTTTTTTTTCTAAATTTCAGTCTTATCGCTATAACAGTTGGCTGCAGCAAACCTTTGAGTGCATTGAGTGCATTTTTGGATATCCGAGACACACCCATAGATGTCGTTATTGGTATGCCATGTCATGATGGTGAGTTATATGTGTCATAAATAATAATGTTTAATAAAAGAAAAGTAGAAAAGGAACAATGTTTATGCAATGCAAGGGTGCATATAGAAAACCATAAAGCAATATAATTTTCTTAATCAATGTCGTATACTGGTCCACCGTTCAGTGATACTTTATAAAATCGCTCCGAAGTTGAGAGAAATAAAGCAAATACAGCGATATTGAATAAAGCTTGAAAAATATTTTCCTGTTACTTTGGAGCGATTTCAGGGAGAGTTCGTTAGCCAGTGGTCGTATCATTTATCAATTTTCTAGTAAAACCTCATGCATATATCCAAATGTGTAAATTGATGTGATGGATAATTCCTGATGATTCAGAGTATTGCAAATGATCGGGATCATACATATCACTCTGCCCCCATAACTGTTTTTAACATTTAAGGCGCCTATTTTGTTTATATATTTTGATTTAGTGGAGGTAAACAAAGCTTGCTTATTTTGGCACTCAAAAGAATTGGAGTATTCAAATGAATTCTCAAATGAATTTTTTATATACCGATTTGTTTTTATTTATTGAGAACTGATATTTGAAATACAACTATCAATATAAATATTTTATCATCAGAGAATCCATCAAGATTGTCGTGTCTATATTCAACGTACGTGCGTCACGTACATGTACGCGCTAAGAAAAACATGTATGTTTTATCAAATCTATGCATTTTTTGCTACTCAATGATTTTGATTCATAATTTTCATATATCGATAAACGTATCTTCCATTTGATAACATGTCAACAGTCATTTGATATTTGTTTTAAAACTTATGAGTTTTGGTGAGTTGGTCACAACGTGGTTGAGTTGATTTTTTGGTCAGTGAGTTATTTTGTGTGAGTTACCCAACCGCCTCTCAGCAATTATTATTTAGCTATAATAGAAGAGCACCCCACGAGGTGTTCCTCAAAAAAGGTGTTCCTTTTTAAAATTGATCTAGCTACAAAGTTTCGAAAAATGCGATCTAGCTACAATAATTTAGGGAACAGCTTTTTCAATAACTTTCTATTTTTTACCAATCCAGTGGAAAATGTTAATATCCTTTTATTCAAAAACATATAGCTAGGCGTTCTAAATAGAAATGTCATTAACAATTGGTATTGCATATAAATATTTCGATTTTCACTTTTCACAAAAGGTGTTCCTCACCGTATTCTAGCTGCCTAGATGAGCGCAATGAGGCCAGCTAGCTACAAAAATAGGAACACCTTTTTGTAAAAATTGCTCTTCTAAATTGGATTATTTATTGTATATTTCCATATAGCAATTGCTTTTATGCTCAATTTAACACTTTTTAAAAATTTGGTCGTGGGGTGCCCTTCTATAATATGGACTTATCAGTATTATCTATGCTGTTATTTAAGAGTGCACATTATAACCAATCTTTTAACATTGCATTTGTCTGAGTTATAATATGGACTTGTTGCAAGTGCTGAGAAGTACATTTGTTAAAACGTCTTAGGAATCATACAACAGATACAAGGAACCTCGATTTAAACCGTGGATATATAGAAAAAACTATTGGGAAGAGTTCTCAGATATTTGTCATAGTGATTAATTCATGACTGAACACAACTGCGTACATGATTGTTCAACTAATAGCATCATGGAATATCATGAAACAACAAAGTGTGCTTTTTTAAAACAAACCCTTGATTTCCCATCTACACAAACCTAAATTTACTCAACATGCTGTTTTTCTTTAACGCATTTACTCAAGTGGTAAGAAATATGTCTTATATATAAAGTAACTCTGCGAAGAAAATTATCGTTTGTTACCAAAAAACGCCTTGTTGTTACGTGTCTCCCGGGTCATTGCTCTCATAACAAAGGGAAACCGTTGGTGTCACCAAAAGGTTCAGGTACACACAGTAATTTTGATCGTGAATGTGTGTACTGAGATCTATCGGTGACGACCAACCCTAGAATCCTATTGTAGGCTTAAGCTGATGCACAATTAGGGCATGGCCACATTGAAAGCTGTTTCTTGTTGGCTTGCAATGTATTTCTTATGGGAAACCAAAACCAACGAGTGGCTAAGCAGCTTTTACCAGCTTTTTCAGTTTCCCAAAAGGAACACATTGGAAGACAGGTTTGTTAGCATGTAGCCTCGCCCCTTACTGAATATAATAATTGCTCATGAGTGAATCGTATATATAAAAGAAAGATTGCGGAGCAAGAATACACAAAGGACAATTTTAAAAGTCAGTTTAACATGACTCATCATAGAGATCATCATAGTAAATTTTTAGTTTGAATCCTTATATCATGGGCAAACATATTAATATTTGTTTAATTCAATACATTCTTTGGTCTCCGTAAGTATAAACTTCATCAAACGTTTGCATATTAAGTGAGCTTTAAGGCTGGAAACTTCATAGCCGGAGACTTTTTGGCTGGAAACTTTTTGGCACATCGTGTCACTTTTGGAGACTTTATGGACCGAAACTTTTTGGCTGGAACTTTTTGGGCGGATACCGATGAAATATCATTCTTTAGTAAAACCTATATAATATTTTGCCAGCAAGGTAACAAAAGCAACGAAAAAGATATCAGAAAAGCGCTGCCAGCATATAGATACTCCACAATGATTTATGTTCATATGAATGTTCACCAAAACTAACTAGTCTAAACTTTTATCTCATGCAAAGCAAAGTTTATATCGCTGATAGACTTTAAAGTAAATAAGAAATGTTCACATTTTTTCTGTTCTTTGAAAATGCCAGCAAGGAACAATTTTCAGTGAGAATATAACCAGTATGACAGGATACTCAAATAAAACATTGAAGAGTACCCCACGAGCTGTTCCTCACAAAAGCTGATCCCCAGCAAATACCAGCTGGCTTTGAGATTTTGAGGAAATTCGTTCTAGCTTGGAGATTTCAGCAGTTTGAGGAACACCTTTTTTGATCATTTCTTTATTTTGTGATATATAATGAGAATTATTAATTGCAAAATGATCATAATTGCTTGCAATTGTCTTAAAACATGTCATTTGTTATTAATAATAGGTAATTAAGTAATATTCAACAGTTAAATTATTTCAAAAGGTGTTCCTTTTCTGCTCCAAGCTGGCTAGAAAAGGAGGAACAGCTCAGCTGGCTTGGAAAAAATGAACACCTTTTTGCAAAATTTTAATGTTATAAAAGGTTTATTTCGTTGTTGTTCGTCTTTGTAAAGTTGTTTTAAGGTGATTTCATAACTTTTTGAAAAATGTGTCATGGGTTGCCCTTCAACATTGCTTCTTTTGAAATTGCTAGGCACCGGTTGTGGCCATAGACAAAAACCATTAGATTCTTAGAATAAGGTAATCTAACATACTCGTGACTTTAAAATAAACACTATATCAATTTCAAAGCAATTCGGCTCCAATCTTGAGGATGTTTTATTATGTTAAATAATGAATATATACCCGTCAAAAAAAGTAACATATATTTTTTCCAGACCGATTTTTAATCAACTTGTAATGATTTTTCTAAATTATTTTTTATATATATTTTATACGTATATGTAAAAATCCCATTCGTAAACTATACACTATTGTATGTACTTTAGAGAGCAGCGCATCCTTTCAAATTACATGGATGGCGTAGATTTCATTTTTAGAACTCTGTTAATGTGCTCAGTGACGCTTGTTCAGGTTTCCATGTTAAAGAACTGTCTTAAGAAGCGTTCACCCGGAACAGGACTAAAACAAGCTCGAAAGCGAGCTCGTTATGTTTTTATACCAACTTCACTTGAAGAAACGCATAAGGCCCTGCTTATATAAAATAAACGATTCTCGTCGCCAATTGCGATTTTCACTCTTTTCTTTATAGTACTTTGAAATTATTTCAAGGAAAAATTCCAGTCGATCCTTGTTGTTTCAAAAATTTGTGATAACATAGGAGCGATCTACATAGATTCTAGCTTATGTAAATAAATGCTATATTTTAAATGGGGAAATAATCGCTTGTTTGATACGTCGGTGGGGGCGATTATTGTAGCAAGTGAATTTTGTTGCAAATAGTGATGAGTGTCAAACAGGGCAATGTAAAATGAATGGGATAATATTCAAATTTCTTGATTACTAGTGAATGTAATAACTAAAATCGCTACCAGCAATTTTATGAAAGCAGGGCCTAATCCTAACATATAAATTACGCGCCTTTTTCTTGAAGTAAAAGTGGTATACAGCATAACAAAAACGCTTTCAAACTTTTTTGGGCCTGTTCCGGGTGAACGCTCCTTTAGGGCTCACATGGGCGTCTCTTCGAACTGTTTATCTCAAATGAACCATTTCTTTTTCAATAAACTCCTTATGTGAAACTTAAACCCAGATCGAGCTTTTGAAAGCGGAACTAGCCTGTTTAATCGTGCCATTAAGAATTCTAACAATAACGGGTTGTTAGAGGAAATAAAAAAATGCTTACTGGCTGGTTTTACCGTTATGTTCTTGATGCGATTTATCAGTAGCATGACAAAGGGTTCAACTTTCTATAATCTGAAGCTCACCTATCTGTTTTTGCTCAAGGATCCTAAGCAAATACGATTTTGTCTAAGGTAAAGATTTTTTGCCGTGTGTGTTAAACTCAGCAAACCCATTTTCATAAGTATTGTCAAATGGTGTGATTAATAGATATTCAAAGACATTCAAAGAACATAAAGTAAATCCATCTGTGATGTTTTAATTCCTTTTTTCTTTAGATTTCGCTATGAACACAGTCAACTACACAAACGTTGTTCATTAAAATATACTTAAGGACAAAAAAGATGCACCGTTTATTCATTTTGTATTTTGTTAATAAATCAATTTATTTTGGCTCAATTGTTATAAAATTTGGCAAGTACATTAAACGGAGTGTCAATAACCATACCATTTATTGATTTGTCAATACTCTGTGCCAAAATGTCAATACTCGATCAAATGTGATATAAACTATTCCGGGTCCTATGGTCATAAACGCTTTGTCTATGGCGGCGAAAATCATGTCGCTGTATAGTATGATAAAGAGAAATGTCAAGTCAAGAAGAAAAATTGATGGCGACCTAAGATTAATGATGCCACGATTTTCCGAATTGAAAGGAAACGAGTTTGAGGCATGATTATGACTGGAGCCTCACACAATGCTGTTGCAAGGCATTTTAACGTCCATCGGACACTAGTTTAGCGTCTAGTGAAATATTTAGAAAAAATCAGATCGACCCGCGATCTTCCATATTCCGGTAGGCCGCGAGTAACGAAACCTAATCAAGATCGCGAAATTCGCCCCACACAGACTGGAAATAGGTTTGGAAGCATCGTACAGACAGCAGGGGCATTTCATTGTTGGAATTATCCGAGGATAAGCGCCAAAACTGGTAAACGATGTTTGCGCGAAAATTAGATTCGGCTACGAAGAGCCTTCGCAGGTCCCGTACGTGATAACCGAAGACAGCGCTTACAGCTCCAATGGGCCTAAAACCAAACCGAAAAATCCTGGTATAATAAAAACTGGAACGATGACGTGTTTATTGACGACTCGCGCCCTCTATTGTACCGCGGGTCTATCGAAGACCGGGAGAGCGGTATTTTTACCCCTGCGTCCAGCAGATTGGTGGTTCGCAGATTGGTGGTTCGCAGTATCAGATCAATTAACGGATTACTTCGATGCCAAGATGAATATTCCCAAAGCTCGACGTATGGCCCCCATACACGCTACAAGCAATCATAAGTTGGTTAAGGTTTAGAAACCTGAAATCGGAAAATGCCGGAGCGTGTGATATTATGTCTATTTATGATAAAGTTATCTATATCAAGAACATGAAATTTTGTGAGCGTATTGTAGACACATTAGTCCATCTTGTGTGAAAGTTTGAATAAAATCCATCTACTACTTGTTTTAATATGAATTTTTACTTTTAACTGTGCAGAACTTTTGTCCTTAAGTATAGTAACGATCTTTAATTATTATATGAATAAGAGAATGCATGGACGTGAAAGAATTAGAGGGAAACCAGCCACCCGACGTAGGAGAGTGAGGGTTTGCCTTTTGAACGCTTTCTCTGATTTAAATCCTGATTGAGCGAAACTCATAACAATTTAAATTATTGATTGAACAAAGTGTCATGATATCATTTCATTCCTTAAATTCAAAAACCGCTAATCTCATTAGTAATGTTGTACCAGAACCCTTTAGACTCATTCAATTTAATCTAAACATTTCTCCGGCACATAGGTTTATTTTGTATTCTTAAAATCCGTTGATGAGATGAGTTATTTTCGTCATTTCTAAAACTTAATTTTAGATCATCCTCAGATAAATAAGGATAATGGGAAGGGAGATAAAAAACGAGATGGAATCATTTTTGAAATAGATATAAGTTCTGGTTTATTGACCAGTGCGAAACAGGTATGATTGTATTTAAACTGGTTTCCTAATTTACTAAACCAGTTTCAAATTTATTCAACTTAAAGGAAACTAATGGGTTTATATTAACATGTAATTTTAATTCGGTGTTACTCTTCTTGGCATTGAAAGGATGCCCGGAGAGTTCACAGTATCAAATGAACCGCAATGACAACCTCCGTATGACGTCACATCCAAAAGCGACGTCTAACGGAAGACTCTACCCAATTTTCACCAAACCAGTTGTTTGCCGTGTGGGGGTGTCAAGCCTTCTTTGGAATGAATCAATTTTGATAGAGTCTTCTGGTATAGCCTTAAATTTACTCCAGAAACGAATTTTACTCGAACAGCTCTGCAAACCATCAAATATATTAAATGTGTTACATATTGTAGAAGTTGAACAATTTAAAATGGGTGTGGAAAAATGCAATGTGGTTGTATATTGGTATTCATGTTCGTCGTAAATTAAAACTGGAAACAAGAACAATAAAATGTTTGTCAAGTATGTAGGTATTCTAATGAATTCATATGAACAACCCTAAACGCTCATAAAACGCCCGCTGCGTCTTTGAAGTCATAGAAATAGACCGGAAAACACCGTTTGTTAAGGAAACGCTCGACTACGCTTGTGATGTAGCTAGACCCTTATGCTATAAAATGGGAAGTAATGAGTACTTCATAACATAACTTTAGCCATGATTGACTCTATTATTCTCTTTGATTGATAAGTTCGTGTCACTCATGAATCAAGCAATGTGACACATTACTCAGGGATAAAACTGGGAATTATAAATCAGCTGATTGATGATAATTCCCGCAAACGCGGGCGATTCGGGGGAAATATTATCCTGCGAATATCAAAGGGAACCTATTGGATGACGTCACAATCATGGTTTAAAGAAATCATAAAGCGCAGTCTTCTTTTCTCCGATTGGCTATTAGAGTTCTATGGCTGCCACTGGTTCAATGAATGGCTGTTCAATATAGGTTTTTATGGTTGTTAGAATTCTATTTCGATAATAATAAAACAGTCACAATTCATAAAATGTCTTGTTTTCTTTTAAATCCTGGCTAAACAATAACGAACCGCATATCTTTCTTGCAAAACTAAACACCAATTTGTATATTTGCAAAAAGAAGTATTATTCATTTGATGTGTTAAGAGTCAAAACTATTTTATGTGAATCAACCGCGTTTCGAAAACTGTATCCAAACAACACTTTCGGAGATGAAAAGTCATTGAATATTGTGTCTTTTGTACTATACAGAAAGGAGTCGATATATATTTTAAGTTAAGTTTAATGTATGAAGTCCTGTACATATCCTTTAGACATTGAACCAAGTGAGATGGTCTAATGGCTATTTTTCCTATAAACCATCCGGGACATGCGATAGCAACTTTCATCTAATATAATTAACATGTTTAGATACTTGTTAGCTAGGAAATGCACTAATGATGCATGTTTAGCATATGATATCCGTTTTGGTAATATGCGTATGAATTTTATATACGGTTTAGTTACTAAAGAAATAGTTCAAAGCGTTTCTGAATCTAATATATACAGACACACATTTAAAAAAGTAAATTGAAATCGTGTTTTTTTTTATGATTCAATGATTTAGTGATGCAAACATCGGTATTAAACAATATGTAATGCTTTGAGTACGAAAAAGAAGTGTTATACACGATTGGCTGATGATATTTCAAACGCAAACGGAGTATACGAACAGAAAGCAAAAGCAATAAAAATGCTGCTACGTTTGACCTTACTCTTCATCATTTGTGGTAGCTCAAATTCTCTAACACATTCCACTGATATAGAACCGTTATCGCAAAATGTTTCTGAAACATTTGATGACTGGGTTATGGAGCATATACGATATTTCGATTCAGTCAATTTCAACCATAACTGGACAGAAATAATTGATAGACAAAGTGAAAATACATTCACTGTTGCACTATCTGTGTGGTATTGGGAACCATGGTACCCGACACTAAAATTTGGAGCCACTTTTCTTAAAGCGATGCAGTCTCATTTTGGAGCAGATGCTGATATATGGAACTACCATTTTGAGTAAGATGCTAAATGTTTTTTGGTTAGATATGAATTGATATTAAGAAAATTTTGGATAAACATTTCGTTTTAAACTGGTAGTGCCGTTTTATTACTTTATACAATCGATTTATATATCACATAATTTATACCGAAATGCTGTCTCACATTTAGACGTTACAAAATCTTATTTCTTCTAGTAACTGAGAATACAAAGTTAACCTTTGACATTATTATATAATGCTTTGACGAATGTCTGAAGAAATTTATAGTATTTTAATAACGTACTTTTTTAAAAATTTATATATGTCATCGATTCATATTACGCTTAAAGGAGGGTGCCACGTACTGTACTCGTAAAGTTAAACGATAAATTTACAATCAATTTTCTACGTTGGAACAGCAACTTTGATATCTGAAACATTATCTAATTGTAACGATATTAACCTCTTTAAGTCGAGTTCTGGCGACGGTTATATGTAAATTTACCATGCTTGAACGACTTTATGGTGTTAAAAACTCACTATCTTTTATTTAAATTATACCATTTTTCAGTCTTATTCTGGTGAATGGCGGTTGCAAGGACGAGCTTCAAAGTTTGAGCGCCTATCTAGACATTCGCAAGATACCACTCGATGTTGTCATTGGACTGAGATGTCATTATGGTAAAACATATATTTGACATTTATTTAGATATAAAGTTTTAGAATATCGAAAATAAAAGGTGAAATTAGTAAATATCCACTTATTTTAATGTGAATATATATTTGTGTAACACATAGTAGTTGTAATAGGTGCAAGTTCAAAAAGAAGAATACATTTCATATCAAGGCCAACTTATCATATATCTTATTAATATAAAAAGTATTTGGCACTCAGATATATCATTTGAGTTTTTCATTTCAAATGAATGAAAATAAAACTTATTCTGATAGACCTATTTGTTCACAAATAATGTTCCATTCATCTAACACATAATTGAATAATTGGCTTTTATAAACATCATTCGCCAATGCTATCAGTAGTGTAATTTTGACAGTTCTGCATAAACTGGTCTTACATATTGCGAAGTAGATGGCAGCTGTGCATAAATTGGTCATCTATATAAGGAATGGGAAAAAGAAGATGACAGTTTTGCATGAATTGGTAATCTATATAGAACTAAATTCTGATTGGTTCCTTCTTCAAAGCAAAGTTTGTGATATAAAGATACCGAAAATCAATCCGGTTATGTTAAGAACCGATACAGTGGTCAAAGAATTCGACTAGTAGAAGACATTTTAGTGTACACGGATACACATGATAAGGTGGGAGCCATTGTTCAGCTCGACTTCGAAAATGCATTTGATAGCGTTTCGTGGCAATATATGTCTGAAACGCTCAAAAATGTTAGTTATAGCAAAAATGTTGTGTTTGGGTCAACTTATGCTATAAAAACATTTATAGCACCGTAATTAATAATGGGTTTTCATCTGGCTGGATTAAAATTAGCAGATGGGTAAGACAAGGGTAACCCCTTTCTTGTGTTCTGTGTGTTTTATCTGTAGAACTATTAGCGCACATGATAAGAGAAAATAATGATATCCATGATATACAAGTAGGAGGATATGAAATTAAACTTTCTTAATTCGCAGATGATATGTTTCCATTCGTTAGCAATGAATCGTCTATAAAAGCGCTATTTGACACATGTGATTAATTCACTATAGTCTCTGGTCTTAGTTAAATGAAGAAAGAAGATAAATTATTTGGCTAAGACCCTTGAAAAATAAGGTAAAGGCGCCATGCGGAACTGTAATTAACAAACATTCTGTACATGTATTAGGTATATCGGTCCCTGAAAGTTACGATGCTCTGAATATTGGTTCATGTATTGATAAAATGAAAAAGCAATTCAATATGTGGTTGAGCATTTCGCTTACTCTTTTTGGTAAAATGCGTGTTGCAAAATCACTTGGGCTATCTAACTTGATTCATATAATGAGAAATTCAAGTATAAAATAAGCGATTCTCCAAAACATGCAGAAAATCATTAATAGGTTTATATGGAGCAATAGGCCAGCAAAAGTCAAACATATGACACTTAAAGCTGATTGTTCTAAGTAGTCTAGATATCTTAGACATGTATAAATCGCATAGGTTGGCTTGGATACCTAGGATTTTAGCAGGCGGTCAATGAACATCAAATTTGTCTAAAATCTTGCTTAATTATGGCAATTTCCTGTTTTTATTAAAAATTAAACTACAATGAAAAACATCTTAAATACCTACCAAAATTTTATAAAGAACTTTTTGAATATGCCAGAGAAATATTTTGCATAAAGGGGAATTACACAATTACCTAGAATAATGAATGTATACTGATAAATTACAACAGTGCATTTTGGAGAAAATGGTATAAAAGGGTATAATATATATTTGTGCTCTAATGAATAATTACACATTTTTAAGCTATGGAGAAATAAACATGATTTCAAGCCTAACTATCTCATTTATCTAAGCCTTATTTAAGCTATTAAGCTCCCATGCAATATACCCTTAGACATAAGGGAGGTTGTAAACGGCAACAAAAAGCCGAGTATAGACTTTGAGTCAAATATTCTTAAATCATATGATGGAATAAGAATTGATAAATCCAAGGCAAAAAGCAAAACATTTTATGATATTTATATTGATTATGATTTTGTATACCCTACGTTTATGCAAAAAATATGTCAAGACTTCGATATTGAGCCAAATGTTTATCTTGATAGTCTTAAAATATAAAGAAAATATTAGTAAAAGAGCGAAAGCTTTTAACACTTCATTATAAAGTATTACTATCGTGGCCTCAGGTGATAATTTATTCAAATGGAATATTAAGGATTCTGAGAAATGTCAATTTTGCATAGACATTCTATTGCATTGTTTATGGGAATGTCCGAAATTAAAGGACTGGCTTAAAAACTGTTAAGTATATGTATAGAATGAAAATGAGTCTTATAAAATTAATAGTACGATTTTATATTTGTTAGGTAGTAATAATGCACCTCTAGATCATAAACTTTATTTAACTAATATTTGAATTTCATTGTTGCAACCTCTTTAAACGCATTTTTATCCATGTTCTAGTTCGAATATAAAAATAAAGATTACTCCACTAGATTCAACATTTTCATAATGTTACATTGATATGTTTTTTTTTATGTTTTTGATATAAATCAAGGAAACATATGCGAAATTTACATGTTATGTTTGCAACGTTTTTGCCATGAGGTCTTAAGGCGCGCGCCCACTCACACGAGTACAAGTACGAGAACGAGAACGAATACGAATGCGAGACAAAATCTGGACGTTGTTTGCAATGTTTGACAAGCATGTGTCAGTGGGCGCGCACCTTAATTAAGCATTTTACATGGAAATTGATGTTTGAAAGAATATTTTACAGGACAAACAACGACGCCCATGTATAATCCTAATTGTGGGATATACAATAGTCACATAATGAGATTGCCTGTTCCTTGGTTTATCAATAATGAGCATATATAAATAGTATAAATTGAAGCGGACCCGTTTACTGATACGGTCCCAAAATTCACAGCTTGTCAATTTCAAAAGACCTAGAATCTACTGATCAAATGAAACAAATTTGAAGAGCATATCTTATTGGATTGTTGTTAATTTCATATGCGCAAAATTTACCAAAACCGGGATCGAAAAGTTTAATTGGTCATACTCGGTGCTGTTCGACTGACATGCCAAAAATATCTGCAGAATCTAGGACGGGAAGGTGATTATCTCTAAAGATATGATAACAAACATCTTAAAATAAACTCACTAAAATTAGTTTATATATATCAGGGTATCATTATGAAAATAACCTTCATATATGTGTTCTAAATGTTAGGTTCCGTTTTGTTTTGTATATTTTTCATCGTTAATTATTCAGGTTTTAGTTTTAATGCCAGGATATTAAGTTTTTTTTTGTGGAAAACCAGGTTCTATAGTGAAGAATTCAATATGTATACATACAAAAGTAACCTCAAATATAGGACTCGACAAGAAAAGAAATGCTTAAGTGAAACTAAGTTAATAATTTTATGCATTTATATGAGTAATTAATGTCGTTAGTACAAAATATGTTCAGTAATATGCGAATTTGATTATCATTGTATTGTACTGTCGTGTCCTGTATTTTCTTGATTATCATTGTATTGTACTGTCGTGTCCTGTATTTTCTTTGTAATGTAACCTGTATTTGTATTGTTTATATAAAAGTACCAATAGAAATTTCCAAAACAAACAAAAAAGGTTTGTGATATATTGTTTTGATTAACCTTTAAAATGCTCAAGGTTTTAGGTTGTAGTTTTAAAAACTACATGCAGCAAGTCTTGATCTGTATCATCCGATGTCGGTTGTGAAAATCCCCAAGTTCTTCATCACTGCTCTTGGTCTTCATATCTTAGACTTCTTAACTTGGCCTTCTTAACTTGTTCTTCCCTTGGTTGTTCAACAGCATCTGCTGACTAGCTAATTTACACGAGCTTATACATTGTATGCAGTCAAGCCATGGCAAATATGTTATCCAAGCGGTCTATGGCATTGTTTAGTAGCAACTACTTAGTATTTATTGTGGTTGACTGTGACTCTTATCTTTTGAAGCTTTAGAAAAAGTAACGTTCCATTATTATTAACGATGCTTTGCCTGTACTTGAAGAAGCAATTATATTCAGATTTACCTGAATGTGCTTGAATATGCATAGACCAAGATATTGTTAGCATTCACAGAATATGCTTCCGAATGACTTTTAAAATAAGAAAAATCGTCCGTGACGGAATAAGTTGAAAAGATGGATGTTAAGCAATAAGTAATACAATACAGACCGTTTATATTTTGCTTTAAATATTCAGTATGCGATATTGTATTTTTTTTCTGGTTTTGTCTTTATTTATGAATATGTATTTTGAGCTTTTCTTAACTAAAAATAACGTATAACGAATAATAATAATAAGACACTATTGTTGTTTCTTGGCACAATAAGAGCCTTCATATGTGCTTTTAAACATCCATTAATAATTTAATGGTTGAACGAAAAGTAAGATTTTGTTTACAAAATGAAAATTGTTTTAAGATGAATTTAACGAGCCGATGAGGAAATGTTCTTACCATGAGTCACATATTAGCCATGCATTAGTGCACTGAAATTAGTGCAAATGAGTCATGCACAAGTGCACTGAGTCGCAAATGAGTCATGCACAAGTTCTCTGAGTCACAAATGAGTCATGCACAAGTTCTCTGAGTCATAAATGAGACATGCACAAGTGCTCTGAGTCACATATGAGTCACATATGACTCATTCAATATAAGTTTATATGGTTGTTATTTTGATAATTACAATAATCACAAATTATTTGTTCCATCCTGGCTAGACAAAAAGGAACCGCACATCTGTATTGCAAAACTGAACACCATTTTGTATATTTGCAAAAAAAGTAAATTATTCATTAAATGATTTTAATATTCAAAGATATTTAAGCGAATAAACCGTCATGTATGTTTTATCCAAGATGATTTATAAGCATAACCTTTCATAATCTACCCTGATTTGCAATATAATTAAAAACGTTATATTATCGCCCACTATGACATGGCAACAAAATAATATTTCTTCAGTAATGTTTTATTTACTTTAATGTACATTTGCATTGTTTGACCCCACTCTTTATTTTTCCGTAATCCCATAGACCTAATCCCCTCAGAGGTTACTTTTAAAATATTAACCACTGATGAGGTTAATACTTTAAAATTAACTCGTCCCGCAGCAAGGTCATACCGTGCAGAGAATGTAAAGAGCCTGAATGTGTGACACATGATAGCTCAATTAAAATTGACATATTAATAAATAATACATAAACAAATTATAACAATGATCTATGAGGGCAAGGCAACATCGTGAAACTTTCATTCATGGCCAGGACTTGATAATGCACACTGGCGTTAACTAGGTTCGCTAGGTTCACCAGTCAACCAGGTAAAATCTATGGTTCCCCACATTCGCTACGTTCACCAATGGGCCGAGTCGTGGCGCCGTTCGCTACGTTCGCTAGGTTCACCAAAGTATGAAGCGAAAGAATGACATACATAATTATTGCGTCACAATACGTTTCCTAGCTAAATGCCATGTTTTGCTTACGTCACAGCGTTTAGCATTCGTGACGCAATAAATAATTTGAGTATTTACAGTGATTTACGGGTGTTTTCTATTGAAAATGCTATAACTTATCAATATCAAACTAGAAATGTACTACCGCAAGCTGGCCCGGGATTTATATAAATCCATTTCAATTTATTTTTAACAATTTCATGATAACACACCATGGCACAAATTTAAAAAAAAAATACTTAAAAAATTGATAGCTGAAACAATTAACAAATCATGCATATATTTATTATTTGAAATAAATGGCACATTTACATAAATTGAAAACCCCAAAATAATGCCTAAAAAACGTTTATTTAGACGGGATATAGTGCTATGTTTTCGAGCTTTCATTTTCTGGCTTTTTTGTTTGCGTGAACGCAGCTTATATATTTTCACCATTTCAAAACTGTTTGTTTTGTATAATCTTTCAATAAAGAACTAATTGTCTTTGTAATAGAATATACATACAATGCACATGTTTGAAAATCAAGTTTATATATTTTTGTGCATATGGAACCAAAAAAGAAAGAGAAATAATTATGTGATTTGATGCAAAACATTTGAAATAGAACCCATTTATAAACTAACAATGATGCAAGATACTGCTAGAAAAATATTTGTATTTAAGTTCATGAATGATAATCTAACAAATTAGGTTTACACTTTTGAAATTCGTTAGCATGTAAATCTTCATTTTCATTTATACTCTTGATTCTA
>LQRL01111702.1:9148-40270 GCA_001703475.1 Hydroides elegans
CTTGAATGTGTAGGTTGCAAGAATACAAGTTGAAAAAGTCACAATTCATGAACATTCATATTGAATCTACATTTATCTTTCAAAAGATCCAACTCGTCTCAACGATTGGTTTTGGATCGGGGCATCCCTCAACGAGTAACACAACACCTGGTTTTAGGAGCCCGTTATAACTTCGCTTTGGAAAAGTGATGAGCCAATTGGTGGTTTGAACAAGTGCATGGGACTCCATAAATGGGTGCATTGGTTTGTGGGTTACCCGTGCTCGAGGGTAAGACGTCCGCTTTTTGACATGCCAAAGATAGACTAATATCACCAAAATGACAATTATTTTTGAAATATCCAATAATCTTGGTTCCTTTGATGTTATTTCGTAGATTGTCATTTTAATTCTTAACGAGAAAAATAATAAATATAGACGTGGATTTGTTTTATATAACCGCTAATATAGTTCCAAATCTGTGACGGAAGAAATTCACGGAAGCAATGTGATGTGATAGTTTTAAGCTGTTAAGCAAGTGAATAAAATGATTTAGATAGAACATTTTTATTGGTTATGTTTTCATCCAAAATCAAAAGAAAAGTAAACAATTTGTGTTAATATCCTTATAAAAAATGTTTCTTACTTCTTTTTCTCCTTATCGTCAATCTTGTAACGTTTTGACTTTAGTCTTTAACGTTCCGCGTTTAGCGCATAACGTTTAACGTGGGTGGGTATGAACACTAAACGTTAAATGTTAAACGCTAAACGTAACACGCTGACCAGTAAGATAATTCAGAAACGCGCGTCACGATTCAATACAAATTTGAATCAATTGGTTTTCCGTCGCCATTGGTTATGTAAGGCTTTGTAAAGTTTACATCATGCGATTTTTTTTCTATATTATATATTGAAATGATGCAGTTTTTTTTTCATGTTATCTTAACATAATTTGAAAATATATATGACAAGCCAAAATTGTGTTTTACTCATTTATTTCTTTTTTTTTGTATCTAAGGAAATAGTTCATTATATGAGAAACTGTTCCGTCGTATTTTCTAAAAATGCTGCCCGTTATATTCTGCTACTGTCTTGTTAGTATGTAGCTTACAATTTCAACGAGTTTTAGTGTTATTTGCTATTTTTACCAAAGATAAATGATTATTATATATTTGAATAATATGTACTTATGTGGGATTTAAGCGTTTACAACGGATTTAAGTCACAATTAATTATTCAGATGCAAATTCTCGGACCTAAAAGAGATCCAACTCTTTTCATTTATTATGAATAAGACTTTGATGTTATATTTGATGATATGATTTGCATTATGCAAACAAATACGAGCATCTCAAATTTAGCGAATCATTTTCTTATATAGATCTTTGGTCATGCATGGCGTACTGAATTGATAAATAATTAAAGAGCATTATTGAAATAACACGTGAGATGTTCATTCATGTGGTATCCGACTCTAGAAATAAAAGCTAGCTCATCGAAATAGAATGGTAATTAAGATAAACATAATTATTCTAATTGCGGTTGTAGCTTTGAATCTTTGAGCAAAATGAAATTTATGAAGTTGATTTCATTTATAGTATTTTGCATCTATAACTGCATTTGCAACGAAATTATATTCGTCAATTTAGAGTATTTACACGAGGAATCGTTGAATACAAATTCTGGAATAACAGACGGTTCTTTGGTTACAAATTCATTCCTTGACACATGTCTCTTCCAAGCAGTGTCTGAACCAGTAGTGATGAATGAATTCATGTGTATCCCAAGATGCATAAATAACTCAAATTGTCTGGCTGTGTCTGTGAACACGACTGACGGATGTCTTGTGTGTCTAACAAATGCTGAATTAGGAAGCAGCTTTAATGACCTGGAGGGTACTGTTGAGGTTTTTGTTCGTTTGGACCAGCTTGAACGCTTCATTGACGGTTCGTACCAGAATCTTACAATTTGCTGAAATGTGTTGTTTCCTCATATCGAGAATATGTTAAATTTGATGATCCAATTAAATTTTCGCTGCATTTTAATGTATATCTAATATATTAAGCTCAAAGTGCATCGTTTTCGTTCACATAAACATCACATAGATATTGTATGCATCTTATGTTATTGTTTTTTTCAAACTTAAACTCATTTCATAGACCTAAACAAGTCAGATGAGTAATCTGTTTTATGACCATGTATTTTTGGATCAAAAGACTTGAGTACTTATATAAGATAGTGGAATTTTGTTTTTGCAGTTTAAATCAAATTAATTGTTCAAATAAACAACATTAATAGGTCAAACTAACCGATTATTGTATAAATGTTTATTTGCACAAATTTTTCGTGAACAAAATGTATCCCATACCCTGATAGATATTTTAAAAATGATCAATTCATATCTAAGAATGGTATACTTTCATTTGTTTCTGAAACTCCTAAAATTAATATTATAATTACGACATATAACTTATTAGGTGTTTATGGTTCAAATATTGTTCCGTTAACCAGGTGGATGGCCATATTGGATTGGTCCAGAGCGCTTAAACTGGACAGAGGCTAGGAAATATTGTTACGACCGAAGTGCACATTTAGCTATCATCCCAGAGTCAATTGAGCAGCTTAAAATCAAGATTTATCTTCGAGATTTACGTGTGTTTTGCTATTTACTTATGAGAAAATATAGGTTGATAATAGCAAAAATAAGTTTCTTGAAATATAAATGATTCAAGTTTCATAAACAACATAATTTAAAAAAACCTTTATCTAATTAAAAGCTGATTTAGTTTCTTTTGCAGTATTATCTAAAAAACATTAATCATTTACTAAACGCTCTCTATTCAGTTGGATTCCGAGATTATCTTTGGATCGGTGGAAATGATATTGAAAATGAAGGAGATTGGAAATGGGTTCCGAAACAAATAACATATATGAATATGAGTGAAGAACAAACAAATACTAATAACATGAATTGCATGGCGTTAAGACCTAGCGATAGACTCTTGAATTCCTCACTGTGTGACTTACGATCCAGTTTTCCACTTTGCGAAATTCATGACACAGGTATGTGCAGAGTCGTTTTTAGATGTCGTGAAATGGTTAAAAAAATAATATTTAAAATGACATATTGGTAAAGTTTAACATGCATTTTGTTTGTAAATACATTGATAGTAAATACCGGGTACATAATCATCATATAATTCGATTACACTTTGATTAAATTCACTTTACGCACATCCTTTACGCACGCGTTTATTTAGTCGATCGTGTTTTACTGTTCTTAGCTAGCGCACGAAGATCAGCAGATGAATATTATATCATCGTTTGAATGTAATGAATAAGATTATATATATATTTAATTTCTTTTGCATGTTGTAGCAGCATCATACATCTTCGGGTCCAATAAGACATCATGGGCTGACGCTGAATACTTTTGCAAGTCAAACATCAGTAACCTTGTGACTATCGCTGATGAAGCAAAACTTCTCTCGATCATGACTTGGCTGAATACAGGTTAATTAGTACTTATATTGTATTGAGATAGCTATCTATATTCTCTTTCTTATGATAAATAATTGCTCAAGTTGAGTTGATTTTGATTACAGATATCATACCATTAACCTATTTTCTTGTGGTGAAATTAACGAGGGTACAGCTAGAATAAGCTATACTGATTAATTATATATAAACACATCAGTTCCAGTTGATCCGCACAGCTGGTTTTGGATAGGTGCAAACAAGGAGCAACAAGAAGCCTGGTTTTGGGTTCCAGAGCCAGTCATTATTTCCCTTTGGCGTGCTGGAGAACCCAATGGGGGTTTAGACGAAAACTGCATGGGATTCCATAAATGGAGCTACACACTGTTTAGCGCCGAGTGTTCGATTGAAAGATTTCCACTTTGTGAAATTCCGTAGAGCTCTTAAATATTGAAATTTAAGTGACTGCTGGAAAAATATTTTGATGACAAGTTGATAATATTTTAGGTCAACATAACATCATTCTGTAACATAATTATATGATATAATCACAACATATATATATATATTAATATGTTTTTCAATAAAGATCAACAACTATTTGCAATAATGGCAGTATTGAGCGTAAATTTTGATAACTTTGTAATAACCAACATGCTGGTCTTAATAGGATGATGTGATCCAGATTCGTTATTTCACGTACAAATAGAGCTTATATGTTTCGGACATTTTATACATTGCTTCTGGATTATGTTTATAGCTATATACTACTGTTTATGTGCAAGTGCATGACGAAAGAAAATTCAATCATTTTTTGGAGTCTAAAAATCAACCTTAGTGTTAAAACTTTATTCTTTGTTTGCCAGCATGGAAAGATCGTTGCCAGCAAAACTGTGCCAGCAATAAATAATAGTCTACAAAATTTCATACTTATCTAAAAAATAATTAAACCTTGTAAATCTCTATTTTAAAACATTATTCACGCAAAAAAGCGTTTATTTTGTTGATAGATTTCATTCTTGTAGTTAATGTAATAAAATAAAATAAAAAAGTAATTGTTCATACATGTAGTTTTTCTGTTCTGTAAAAGTGCCAGCAACGTAAAACGCCAGCTACAATATTTCATACTTATCTAAAACATAATTAAACCTTGTAAATCCCTATTTTAAAACATTATTCACGCAAAAAAGCGTTTATTTTGTTGATAGATTTCATTCTTGTATTTAATTTGATAAAATGAAATAAAAAAATAATTGTTCATAGTTTTTCTGTTCTGTAAAAATGCCAGCAACGAAGAGTTCCCGGTAGAATAGAAATTTCACAGAATAAATCGTTGGGTACTTATATTTAAACAGCTCTTTTCGGGCCCCTAGGTTCCGGTCGGGGGCTTAAAAGGTAGATTATGCAAATAGTTGGCAATATTAATATGCAATCGAACAATCGCTATTGTGACTTCATAAATATATTTGTTGGTGAATCGCAGTGGAATAGTAATTTTATAAGTTGTAATATACAGGTGCTAAATATTTTTTCGCATTAGGGATTGGAATGACTCTTACCTTACCCTACTAAGTGACGTGCCGATTAATGATGCCTGTCACGAACCTCAATCTCTTTCGGTCTTTGGCAGTACGCTTGGCCTTCTCAAAGGTGAGGCCCGTCCATTGGGTGATGTTGTCATTCCATTGCATTCTTGGCCTCCCTTTTACGCGCTTGCCCTCGACCATGCCCTCCAGTTGATCTTTTTGCAGGGAGTCATGTCTCATGACTTCCCCAAAAAATAACAGCTCTCTCTTCTTTACAGTTTCAAACAGCGATCATTTGGTACATGCATTACGAATCACTTCCTCGTTCGTGATGCGTCTTGTCCAGCTGCATCGTAGATGTGCCTCAGGGTCCACATCTCGAATGCTTCCATACGCTGTTGCGATATTTTGCTGATGTCACTTGTCTATACCCAATACAGCAATCCTGCCCAGACATAGGGTATGATTAACAAAAGTCTTGCTGGTAAAGAGATATCAGAATTCGACATTTTCGTTCGCATTTTGCTGAATGACTTTCTTTCGATTTTTATTCTTCTGCGAATCTCCTCTTCACTCTTTCCGTTTACGGTAATCAACTCGCCTAGTTACACCAATTAACTGACTTGTTCAAGCTCATGGTCATCTAGATGGATTTTACCTTTGGGTATTTTGCTTTTTCTGCTTACTACCATGGTATTTGTCTTTGTTATGATCATCTTCGTGTCGAAATCCTTGCTCTCTTAATTTACCCTTTCGGCCAGTATTTGTAACTCATTCTCGTTTTCTGCTGTTATCGCTGTGTTGTCTGCACATCTCAAATTTTTTATTCTTCTACCTCCGACTGAGACTCCATCATCTTCACTCTTTATAGCTCTAAATATAAGCTCCGTGAATAGATTGAAAAGATATGGTGATAGCACACATCCCTGCCTCATGCCTCTACGGATTTCATTACCTTCTGAGTTTCCTTGCTCGGTTCGCACCACTGCAGGCTGTTCCCAGTAGAGCCTGACTATAATTCGTACGTCATTTCCATCCATTCCAGCTAGTTTCATTTGTTCGAACAGCTTTTCATGGTTGACTCTGTCAAACGCCTTTTCGTAGTCTATAAGTAGTCCTTTTCTGATTCCACTCTGAGTTTCACCAATTTCACGGTCAATGGCTGCGCTGTTTTGATACAGTATGATTTTCACGTGAATTTGTTGTAACGTGACTCATCAGACTAATGGTTTGAAAGTTGGTGCGATTCACAGCTTTTAGTTTCTTGGGTAAAGGGATGAATAGCAAGGTCGCAAGGAATTTATCACTTCTTTCTGACTTCTTCTTTTGATAATAACGGGGCCCGCTGTGTTATTCATTTGCGGATCTCTCCTCTATCATCTGCGAACAGTTCATCTATATACTGTTTCTATCGGTCTTGGATTTCTTGTTGGTCGAATAATACCCGTCCTTCTTTGTTCGTGATGCAGCTGATCGTCTTCTGTCTGTCCCAGTGACCTCTTTCATATTTGGTACATTTCTATCGTTTTATGCTGTGCTTCCAGCTCTTCGATTTTTGCACAGTTCTCACTCTCACTCTTCCTATGCTTTGTCGCACATTTAATGAACTTCTTGGTCGAGCATTTTATATCTTTCTCCATCGTTTTTCCATCTTTTCCTTTCCTCCATTTTATTAAAATTACTTCTGTCATAGACTCTTTTCTCTTTGTTTTTTGCTTGTTTTCTTTTAGGAAGGCATTTTTCAGTTGCAGCTATAATGCTTTCTTTCAAATGTTTCCATTCCTCTTCTATGAACTCTTCCGGTTGTTGTTCCATCTCTTCAAACTCTAGAGCATCATAGTAGTTTTTGAGTTTGAGATTGTAGCTAATTCTTGTTTGTTCTTCTCGTAATTTTGGCAGAGCACGTTGCTCCTTCAAAGCAGATTGTCTTGGTTTTTCAATTTTGATTTGCAGTTTTCATTTGACAGGTACATGGTCAGATCCTGTGTCGGCACCTGGGTATGGTTTTACTTGTTTCACTTTTTAAATCGGATGAAGTCTATTTGATTTTGATACATATCTCTAGGGCTCTTCCAGGTGTATGTTCTCCTGGCGCTTTGCTGAAAGAATGACTCTAGGGCTTTTTATTAATATACTTAATTTAGATAAGAAGTTTTTTTCAATAAAATATTGAATTAATCATATATACCTTCTTTATTTATTATACCAGGCGTTGTGTCGATTGTAGAATGACAATAAGACATCGAAATGTTTTTGTCTGACAACAATTGAACATAGTTTAATCAATGCAACTTTTGTATTGCACGTAATATATGAGGAATTTTACTAATATGACCAGTTATGTTTGTCACTTATTTATGTTTTGGTATAAATTGAAAATATATCATGACGAAGCCTTAAAAAATAGGTTAGTGACACGAAGATGGACATTGCAGATGCTCCAAGTCGGAGACTGAGTGGATCTTAAATGAGCGTCTGAGTGCCAATAACATGTTATGTTTCTGAATGTTGTTTTATTTTATAACATGTCATTAAATGCAATTCACATGTCATTTAAGTTTGGATTGCATTGATTGTTATTGGAACTTTTTTCTTGCACGCGGAATTGAGCAAATATTTCTTTTAATTATTTTTTTCATTATATAATAAAATAAACTATTCAATTATATAAGAAGCTATTTATACGATGTTGGTATTTTCTAGAAAATATGGCCCAATTCATATAGCCAAATATATATTAGAGTTGATCAAATTAAACATATGACTACTTCATTATGAATGTATACTCCCTCAAGAAACAATATTGATTATTCAGAAACAATATCTCGTATCTAATGGTGACTCGTCCGTTGACATCTATTATTAATGGATAAGGATTTAACATGCTATCCATAATGCAACCAAATGAGAGCATCTCAAATTTACCAAAATGATTTCCTTAAATAGATCTTTGGTCAAGCATGGAGTACTGAATTAATAAATAATCAAAGAGCATTATTGAAATAACACGTGAGTTCCATTCCAACCGGTATCAGATTCTCTAAGACATTACAGCAAACTCATAGAAATTAAGTAGTTAAGTTATGGCAAAATATTCAATATTTTCGGGCAAAATACTTGTTATCAAATTAATGACGTTCGTTGTGTTTTATTTTCATGAATGCATTTGCAAAGAAATACGATTTGTAAATATGGAGTATCTACACGAGGAATCTTTAAATACTATGTCTGGATTGACTAACGGCGCTTTGGTTTCAAACATGTTCTTGGATACATGTCTCTTCCAAGCAGCGTCTGGACCAGTAATGATGTGTATTCCCAAATGCAAGGATGATTCAAATTGTTTGGCTGTGTCAATGAATAGATCGCATGGATGTCTGATGTGTCGAACAGATGGTGAAACCGGAAGAAGCTTTGCAGATTTTGAGAGCACAAGTGAGATTTTCGTGCGATTGGACCAGCTTGAAAGCTTTATTGACGGTTTGTACCGAGTTTAATGTTACATTTTGCTTATGTATTTTTTCTACATTATTAAGAACATGCTCAATTGAATTATTTATTTGAAGAGATACTTTTAATGTTAATTTATTTAATGAATTGCTAACTGCACTTTTACAATATGTAACATGAGATTTAAATAATTCTTTTGCGCGGGTTGCTGGAAAAATATATCCAACACACAGCAGTCTGAAAATGTCCAAAGAATCATAACGAATTCATAAAATAAATGAAGGTCATAGTTTCGGTATTTAACGTATTTGCTGCTATAGTCGTTTCGTTATACAGGTAAATGGCCTTATATCATTGGCCCGGAGCGCCTTAACTGGACAGAGGCTAAGCAGTATTGCTACGACCGAAGTGCTCATTTAGCTATCATTCCGGAAGCCGGGGAGCAAAGTCAAATCAAGACCCTTCTGAGAGATTTACGTATGGTTTACCAGTTTGTTCTTGCTGATTAAGAATTTATTGTTAGAATTACAGAATAAGTTGTAATCAGGCCGCTTCTGAACAATATACGTATGTTTTGCTTTTTACTGATTAGGACCATGTGTTGATGATAACATATCAATAACCATAAAATCTTTTTATTATAACTGTTTTTTTTATTATCCAATATTATTTTTTAAAAGTTAATTATTTAAATTCGTATTTCAAACGCACGGTTAGCTTAATTATCTATTCACAGTTGGATTCCGAGATTATCTTTGGATCGGTGGAAATGATTTCGAAAATGAAGGAGATTGGAAATGGATTTCTAAACAAGTGACCTATATGAATGTGACTGACGAGCAACGAAACATGAATGGCAACTATTGCATTGCGTTGAGACCGAGCGACGGACTCTGGAATGTGACAGTCTGTGACGTCACGTCCAGTTTTCCACTTTGTGAAATTCAGGAAACAAGTAAGTGTGGAATCTTTGTGAAAGAAATCATGCACGTTTTGTAAATACTAGTCTACGCTAACAACAATAAATGGATATGACCATATTACCATGTTATTATTGAATTTATTATTTTATCTATTAAATAAGAGCATATAGAGAAAGAACCCCTGTATATATCTTTATGTGAATTTGTGATTTATTTGTTGTTTTAGCGCCATCTTACGTTGTTGGACCGAATAAGACATCATGGGACGAAGCAGTACATTTTTGCATGTCAAATATGAGCAATCTTGTGACTATCGCTGATGAAACAGAACTTCTCTCCATCTTGACCTGGCTAAATACAGGTGAACTAGGAACCCTTAAAAAGTGAAAACATGTCATTTAAACTAAGATAAAAAGATTTAATTTACATTTCGTTATGACATAAGTGTCTGGGATGTTTCAAACCAATTATTCATCCTGTCACATAGAAATGGCATCAATTATTAGGAAAATCATGCTGAATCAGATAGATTAAAATGAGTTTATTCCCAGTCGACACGGCCAAGTCACAACGAAGTCATCATGAGGTCATAAGTTCCCATATTGAAGAATCCTCATGATTAGTCATTTCTAGCTTTAAGTGACGCAATTTGTGTGGCGTCGTTTTTTTAAGCCATACCGGTAATGACCACACCATATTCGGGACCATATGGCCCCGATCCAAATATGATCCCGTTCTAGTCATTTTGAACTCATGAAGAAGTCATGATGAAATCATTAAAAACTCTTTATTATTTGTTATATTTATATTTCCGCTCCAGATCGTGGTGACGATTGGTTTTGGATCGGTGCATCCTTCAACGTGCACAACGACGCCTGGTTGTGGGTTGAGGAGCCTGTCATCTCTACTCTTTGGCGTGATGATGAACCCAATGGGGGATTGGATGAAAACTGTATGGGATTCCACAAGTGGAAATACGGATTGTATGACCATGTGTGTTGGTATGTAAGATTTCCACTTTGTGAAATGCCGTAGATTATTTGTTTAGATTTGCCGTTAATTCTTATTTATTTTCAAAAGTATAAATCAAATGTAAACGAAATTGTATTTTTTTATAGAAGTTTAGTTTTGAATAAAATTGAAAGGTCAAATTTGAAACTGTTTTATCATATAACGTAACTATATTCAAAGTATACTATATGTTTATCTAGAAAGTGATTCTAAATATTTCGCATCGAATAATGTCATTCCAAAATACAAATTCAATAAATTCTATGTTTGAACTGTTTATTAATTTATTATACAAAAAAGTAAACAAGTCTGAACATAATTATATAATACCTCTAAGTACAAGTTCCTTAAGCACTATTTTTGTTACATCATGTACATCGATCCAAGTTTCATTTTGCATTACCAGCCTTTTCAACAGCCAACAAACAAATTACAGCTGAATAAAAAAAAAACAATATCATTAAGTGTATATTTTTGTACACGTATTTATTGAAAATGTGAAAAACCACTACAATCTGTAAAGTGACAAATTATTATTTGCATAATCTTATTTAAGAAATCAATCAAAATCATAAACTGAAGCAACCTTTCTGTTTCTTTTTTCATCAATGTATTTATTTAGAAAATTAGAACTATCAATGGATCCAACAAACATATTGTTTAACCAAACCACAATTTTGGGGCAATTCACCCAACACTATATAGCTACGTTTGTTGCAGTATTTGGTTGAACTTTGTTTGATTAAAAAGACTTAAATAACTAAATCAACTTCCGTTATTTACACGTATTGGCAGTGAAATACCGATGAACAACAGACAACACAGATATATATTGTATATTTTTGTTTGAAATATGACAAAATAGTGCTATTTACTGAGATGATAACCGTATTCTAAGTAACCACAATATATACATTATACACAGCGAAATGCTTATAAACTACTTACAAATTAATTCCATATCAAATATTCTAGTTTGATATCGTCGAACGCGTACATTTTTACATCCAGCAATATAATACTAAAACTCAATACTGGTAGCTTATATTGTTCAACTTACAAAATATTGCAAGGAGTTTTATGTTTCAAGTTCCAAGTTTAACATAAAGTATGGGGAGCGACTTAGATTGACATAGATAACGGATTTTACGTTCTGAAATATCATTAAAGAAAGTTCCAATAATTGAACGGAAATATATTCAAAATAGTTATTTCAAGATTGTATTTTAAACACTCATCTTAACATTCCCATTCTATGTTATTATCTAGAAACAAGTTTGAACCGGATTCACGATATGTTAACGAATTGTTTTCAGTGCGAAAAAGCTTCATTTCCTCAATTACATATTTCAGTTTGTTACGATAACGGTATTAACAATTACATTATATGATATAAACAGTATTCATATATAACCGAGTCGGAAATTTAATGCTAGTGTCTGAATTTATATCTATTGAATAGAAGCGTACACGTGGAACAGCATATCGTCCTGTAGTGATCGTATTTACAAAGGTCGTTGGTTTCCACCAGATTGCAATAAGGAAACTGATCCCGACACACTGCAAAGTAACCATAGCAACAAGTTTTGACATAAAATATTATCAAATATACATATTTGAAAGGTTATTTTGACAATGTTATATATTAGTTTTGATAAATAATGAAACGTAAGCTAGAATCGATAATAAAGGCTAAAGTCACATGTATTTCGCAAAAATAAAGGTTTATTAATGTCAAAGTAAAGTAAATATTTTTTTTTCACTTAAAAAGGGGAATACCAAGAAAAAGAGAATAAAAGATAGATACATACCTGAACTAGTTTCACATGGCCCTTTGTCACATGATCTGATGACGTCGGGCTTTGGTTTACCGCCGCACTGCCCGTTTGCTGGTTTGCCATTGGGCACCCATACGCACAAGAGCGAGCGGGTTTCGTAGCCACCAGACCCACACGTTTGAGAACACTGGAAACGAATTAAAAAAAATAGTGATGCGTCTATTGGGGGGCCTTAGGGTACCAATCATGGGAGATACCAATGGGAATCAATCGAACCAAACAGATTAATCAAGAGTTCAAATAATTACGAATATATTTCCTAAAATATGTTTTCAAAGTCTTTCGTCTCAATTTTTCCTAGAATCATAACAAGATTTATCTTTTCTATTTTAAACAATCAGTTATGATATAAACTACATCGTACAATAACATACTGTTAAATGGGAAAGTACACAGAAAGCATACACCTTCAGCTATGTCTCATCGATCGTCGTAAACCGCTATAAATTTTTGTCAACAAAGTCATATATCCGGTGCCGTAATTATAAAATATTCTTTTACTATACATTGTATAAATGATAAAACAAAAGACTAGGGACCAGATTCAGAAAATAAAACTTCCAGTATCTTACCTCCGACCAATCCGACGCAATCCAGTTAGCCACACAGGCGGGCTGGTTATCGCATGGCCGTCGGTCTTCGGGCTTATCCGACTGGCCACACATGTGATGCGGTAGAGTGCGCCTGTCCGGTGTCAGACAATGTAGTGTGCGCGTTTCGGCACCGGTACCGGGACCCATGCAGATATCGTCACTGCACTGTGGAATTAATGAGAGCATATTTTATCAAATAAGATCCTTTCATACACATACATGTATAATAGAATTAATGAAGAACATATTTTTTTAAATGAGATCCTTTGATACACATACATGTATAATAGAATATCTATAATATCTGAAAAAGTTATGTTTTTAACGAAACTTATATATAGGCTAAATGTGGACATACATGTATGTGAATTGTATTTTAACAATGAAATTTAAAAGTACATTGTAATTTGCATTGTAACCAATTAAGTTAATTTATCTAACACATATATTTTCAATGATAATGGATAAAACCTATTATGAAAACACTTACATCGCCCCATCTGCCCGCTTCCCAGTGCGGGCACTGCTCAAAGCCACAATCCTGCGTCGTCAGCGGTTTCTGTTCTCCCTTCGCCAGACAATGCCGATCTTCCGCTTTCAGGTAATATCGCTCAAAGTTCAACTCACACGTCACCACCCGGCTCTGCACTCCGCCACCGCCACAGGTCTGCGAGCACGCGCCCCATTCGGATTCGAAGAAGTGAAACGGAAGTTGGTGCGTTTCGAAGTATTTGAAGATGTAGGGTTCGGTGAATTCTTCTTTGCGGTTGCGATCCTGTTTCGATTGCTGGCGGAACTGTTGCAGGAAGCGCTGTTCTCGTTGTTCGCCGCGCGCGATGTATTTTTCGATCGCCTCGCTGTCGCTATGCATTTGTAGTGTGATCGCAGTTGATTTATCGCCCGCTTCACAGTAATACACCCCTTCATCGCGTCGCTCAAAACTCCGTATCTGCAGCACACCGCGATCCGTTTTCCGAATACGTCCCTTTCTTCCAATGGTATCACCATCTTGATTCCAGGTTAATCCAGACCGGTCAAAACCCGATACGGGGCAGCGGATTCTCACAACAATACCCGGAAGTAACACAGCGCTACCACCGGCCACTAAGCGAAGTGTCCTATCTCCGCGCTGTAGCTGGACATAATGTGATGGATCGGGATTCATGCGTACTCGGTTCATGCATTGTATGGGAGCTTCACATTGGATGTTTGATTCGGGTTTGTCGCCCCGGCAAAACTGGTCTTGGATCACTTTGACTTGGCGCAAAGGTGGAACGACTTGTTTGCACAGTACTTGGCGAGTGCGCACGCCTCTGCCGCATGTTGCTGTGCACTGAAATGTGAATCAAATAAATAGTGGTTAAGAAAAGTATGAACAATTCATAAGCATAAATCAGCGAATTGATGACAGCGATAATCTAGACAGACTTATTACCGAAGGCTATCGAATGTAATGAAAACAAAAATCCCATAAGAAACAATGTTGATAATATTCTGATAAAAACGGTCAATGTAAAAATTAATATCTTTCTTTAAAGCAACAAATCCTTCATCTTAATAAAAAAACAGCTTGGATAAATCGAGAAAAAAAGAGCGGTATAATCATATTTCAACTACAAATTTGCTGTTTAGTTTATATGAAACATACCTGCGAGAACTCGCCCTCCACCCATTCAGGCGGACACGACACATTATTGCATGTCTCGGACCTCTCCGGAACCGCCAGTCCAGTAGCCGCACACATCTGGTCAGGTACTCGCTCCGTCTGTCCGTCCGGCCCTGTGTCCAGAATGCAATCCACTTGGCGTTGCCGGTTGCCGCCTCCACATGGGTTGGAGCAATCGCCGTATGGGTAGACTTTCCATCTGCGGTTTGATATATAAACACACATAGATTCATGCATGTATAGAATATAGACGTGCTAATCAGTTATTGAGTCATCGCAACCAGTTTTTGGGTCACTTTCGTGTTGTCATAGAAATAGCATTTATAAACATTGTTTACAAACTCAAAAAAAAAAAACACTTAAATATGTTCACGATTTCATTTGTTACGTTAAAAAAGTATATTTCATGCTTTTTCTCTTGAAAATAGTGTGTGACCCAAAAACTGATCACGACTCATAAACTGATTTCCTCTTCTATGACATCTTTAAAATAAAATGACATAGTTATGATTTTTAATGAAAGAATATTCTAACGATTTTTTTTCAATCGACAAGACGTCGGTCAACGTCAAGAGGATGTACTAATTTAGGTCATTAAGAAAGTTTCCCGAACGTTATGTTTGTCGCGGACGCAGGAACATTGTTTCTGCAACGTGCGACAAAATCAGCCAAGGAATGACGTTCAACCGAGACGGTGACGTAAAGAAACAACTGGAAAATTAAAGGCTAAAGGAGAACCGTGGAATGTCTAAAATTGACATTGTACAATTGGTCCTTGCCAATTGCTACTTGAAGAAAAATATTAACATTATTGAAACTTAGTATCAAATAATAATATTTTATGCCGGTCTGGATTGAACGTTTAACTCTATAAATCTTGATGCTTAGTTAATACAAAACTAAATCATAATTCAATGCTTTACTTTAATCATGTTCGATTCATTATACATTCACGAAAATACATCACAAGACTCATTAATCATTAATTTGAGAACGATTATTGAAATCACATCGTATTTCGGGTCCATTTATTGCATAGCCTCGAATACGAATAAGCAAGCGTCGCGTGTAACAAGTGTAAATTATAAAGCAGAATAAAACAAATTGCAACATTTTGAAACAGAATATAAGCGGTCGAGTGTTAAATGTAACGTTGAATCATTATTCGCGTTGCTGCGCATAATATATGGTTGAAAAAGCAGGAATTCGAAAAGCGATATACATAAAGAAATGAACTTAGGTGGCGCAAAAAAAAATAAGATAGCATAATGTAAATAAAAATGAAATACATGTATGACAAATAGACGAATACATTCAAATGTTTATTTTTTCATTCAAATAATTAATTAGCAACTGAACCCCATCTTTTTTCGGCAATGCTTTTCACATTTTTAAATCGAACTGTAGGTTTGATTTTCATAATTAACATTATTAATTCCACCATATCTTAAACAATATCTGACGTTTTAATTCACATGCATTTCTTTAATCATACCCAAGGTGCACATTACGATTTACATATTGTTTGTTTCTTTCTCAAGTCATGCACAGCTTACCCCATCTTATGAATATTAGAATAGTGACTTCTTAACAATACTGCAATGTTACTTTATAAAAGCCAAAAAGCTTAGTACAAAATACGTTGACGAAGTTACAACATATGAGTTTTTGTGCAAGATGCGTGACGTATTACAGCCATATACTAATTTTGACATGTTTCATTACACGACTCACCTATACTCTCTGCGACTTACGCTATGAAATTAAACATATATAATATAGAATAAAATGTTTATTTTTGTATAGCTGTGAATTATTATTTGTGGATACAGCGTACTATTCATTAATGTATTCAATTATAAAAGTAATCATGAGTTCGCCTATCTTTTCATTCTTCGAGTATATATATATATCGATTCGGTGTTCCCATCAACTCAAATTGATTGAGTGCGGGTAATAGAACATTTACCATAACTATCAAAAATTGTATTTCATGGTGCAAAATACCCCGGTATTAGAAAAGTGGTTGATGTACTAGTTCGATTACCTGGCGGGACAGGCGAAGTTATTGCATGACTGCTGCAGGACTCCACTGGGTCGTGGGAAACCCGAGCAAAATTCCTCATCCATTTGAATCTGCTCAGTCACGTCCTGACGTACACAGTAAAATAGCGGATTCCGCATACCTATCGGGTAAATAATATAAACCTTCACTCAATCTAGTAAAGAATCATACCATTTTTGACGTTATCGTCGTTAATTGAAAATGTCAATGAGAAACGGATGGAACTATATCCCTCCGTTTCACGGGCGATAATTATCACTGTGCTTGGGAGCTATAACAGGCATTTTCTTGTGTTAAAAATTGTTCTGACAGAAATGAAGCAAAAAAAAAATAATAATAAAATACATTTTTTTTTTCAGTTCTAGAAAAGGCGGAGTAAATTGTAGTAAATTGTTGCATGTTCATAATGAAACACTCACCCCCTCCGCAAGTGGCACTACATGCTTCGTAGCCAGCGAACTGCCAAGCAAAGCTCTCGCGGTTTTGTTCCTGGAAGCGGATCGGACAATTGGCCATGATGCACTCTTCCTCGTCCACCGGCTTTGGACCTGTTAGGGATACATTAGCATGAATTCACAAATCATGATGTTGCTGCAGCTGAAATACATATTACATGAAAAAAAATCATTTAAGGTTAAACTTATTTAAGATGAATGAAAAACTCGATAACGTCGAACTGTTTACTTTCATTTGTTCATAAACATACTTTATTGTACAATGTACTCTTGTCAAAAACTGGGCACATGTATCTCAAAACTTCAGTTTAGATACATGAGGACACATGTATCATGTATTGCATATAGCATCTCATTTAGGACGTGTTCGATCATTCAAAGTTCTTCTATGTTTTAGAAATATCAGCGAAGTAAATTTCCAACTAAAAAGCAGTTTTCTGTTAAAACAGGCAATCAGATTAGAGACGAGGGAGGACGCCCGTTTCCCTAAACTTAGAGTTTGTACCCTAGAAAATGATACTAGTTCTTGTAGTTGATCGAAATAGGACAGATTTTTTTAAAAAGTTACTTATTCTTATTCTTCTTCGTATAAAGATATGGAAACCCGCTTGTGGAATTTTTCTGCGGCACAGCGAAATTCAAAGAAAATATGGTAAACCCTGTGATCGCAACATCACAGGGTTTACTATATTTTATTTGAATTTCGCTGTGCCGCAGAAAAAAATCCACAAGCACGTGTCCGTACCTTAATATTTATCATGTACAGACCCGCTGGTTTGTGTTTTATGAATTTATAGGTTCATCAAGTATCTTTCTGTTCGGTTCAAAATGTAATGGTTATGTGAAACCCACAGTGAACCCTTATTTAAATTTCGAATATATTTTTATTATTTATACTTTATAATTTTAAAGGCCGCTAAAAAATCAGAGTGTAATATTCAACTTACTTTATATACATATATATTCAATAGTTATAGTCAACTGTAAATCAGTTGAACATGGACAAATACCAAATAGAGTGCAGCACATCCTTAAACAGCATCTCTTATATTATCAAAAAGTGTTGAAATTAATTGATAAAAAATACATTAAACACACCAAAACATGATAGACATCATGTTAAATGCAATCTGAGTTTATCAAGTACACTGAAAGTGTCATGCAATTCCATTGAGGATTTAGCACATTAAATGAAAACGCATTTGCATTCAACCTTAAGAAAGCAAGGACAGTGGTTAACTTATGGAGGTCATAGCCTGTTTCTTATCAAGAAAAAAATGCATTTGAAATTTAACTTTTAGACAAAAAATCCTGGATGTGTCGAAAATACGATATTGTGATGTGATAAGCCTTGAAACTTTATCTCTGACACACAAAAGCGAAACCCATATATTTTTGTAAAGAATGTCGAATGTATCTCCTTATCGCATTATTTCATTGACATATATTTCCCTTTTTTTATTGAACATAATCTATGAAAAATAGTGAATTTGGCAATAAATATAAATTTCTTGCTATTAACTTGATATCTTATATCAACTTGTTTGAATATTTATTAGTTTTATAAGTTTATTATTATTGACTTATAATCAGTTTTAACTGATTTTATTATAGCCTACTTTCCTTGCTAGCAAATCGATTTAATGGGATTCCACTGCATATATAGTCTTTAACACCTTATATTTGTAAAAAAAAAAAACATCAACCTAAATTTATATTTCATTTCATGACTTACTTGTGGACATACACCTTGACTCGGGCAATTCCTGAAACGTGTTGGTGTACGAGATGAATACACGACACTTGACGCGACGTTTGCGCACACCATGGCCACACGTCACACTGCATGCGCTCCAATCGAATGCTACGAAACTGCGTATATAAGCACATCACAATATAAGCACATATTGTATATAAGCACATCGTATAAGCACGTCGTATAAGCACACATTATAAGCATATTGTTCGAGCACATTTATCGACATAGACATGTACAGTAGGAATATAACGATAATTGTTATGGAATATTTCAGAATTGAAGAATTGTGGTGAGATATACGAGGATCAATATACCATGAAATTACATCCATTTGATTCGGATGAATGAATTAATGCTATCTGTTTAGGGACTTTATTCAAAATTACGGAATATATTAAAGGGACTGTAAAGTATCCATACAGATGAATCCGGTCCATATAACCATAAATATACCCTTGCATCAGGAATTCCAGTTAAAGAATGCAAATGTGGTTTTCATGATGTAGTAGATAAAGTAATCTGGGGGTGGAGCAGTGAATATTATTTGTTATAATTAATTCTCGTCATAAAACATAAGATTATGTTTTTATTCAGATCCGCGCTAAAAGACGAGCGATAAAATACTCTTCTAATCGGACAAAAATGCGTTCTTGGCCCTTCACTCCTACAATGATCCATGCATCTTGCTCCGATTTCATCCGAATTTTGTTACACGTTGCCATCTGTTTTGATATTTATTATGATGATAACACTAAAGTACATAAACACTGAGCATTGCGTTTACATGCGATAGACAGGTTATAATTGAAATGATACGTTTTTGTATCAGGGAATTTTTGTTGTTTTTTTTTGTAACATTTAAAAAGTTACCGGAAACATTTGTAGTACTTTGGTTTTGGTATCTCGAAAATATCTAATGATGTCACACACACTTTAAATCAGTTCTACGCTAAAGCTTATTGTATTCTCTTCCTTATGAGAAAAAATGCAGCTCATTTACAAATTATTGCAAAATAAAATTAACAAGTAACAGTCTTACTCAAGAACCCAAAGATTGTTAAAATGATGCTCTGACATTATTATGCGTTTGTTAAGACGTAGAAGTCGATCAACATTGGACGAAATTTTAATTATATCTGTACATATCTTAACTTATAGATGAGCTGCATTTTACCATATACCAACTTCCTCAATATGTTGATCTAACCTTGGTTCCTGTGGTCTCAGCTCATCTAGATGGATAACCGGGGTTTCGCCAGATCCGTCATGACTCGCCATCATCTCGTTGCCACGGTAATCATAATCACTTCCAATCCCCATACTCTCCACAATGCTATTCCCATTGTACTCAAAATCGCTGTATCCATAGTCACGATAATCGAACTCATTGTAATTGTCTCCGTAACCACGGTAATTGTAATTGTTGCCACCGCGCCATTCGATATTCGGATTGTCACGGAATTCGCTGTAATCCTGGCCGTTGTTTTGGCGATACTCCTTGTAATCGTTGTGTGATGGGACTACTTTTATGGGTTTGTTGTCGATTACTACGCGAGTGTCATGCTCCGGAATCGGTCGCTTACCTGTTAACAAGTGGTCAATGTTTCAGAGTGTAAATCTGACACTGAAGTAAAGTTCTAAGGAATATATTTTTTAAACGTAAATACGATGGAATAAATACAAAATGATGGAGGATTAGTTTTACTGAAAAAATATTTGTGACAAGAAAGTTTGCTTAGCCGTATTCCCAAGCATAAATGTATAATCGTAATGATTTGTAAAATAAACACAAAGTTTATACATTCAACAATAATTCAAAATCGCATTGGAAATGCAAATATATCGTTACTGCTATAACATGTATATTCATAGTCCATAGTCTGAATAGTGCAGACCGGAACCATTTTATGTTTACGAAAAAAGTAGACCCATTGTTTACAAACCATTTAATAACACTTAGCTTTAACAATGGCTGACGATTTCAAACTACCACTTATTGCCTCGGATGTCAATAATTTAGTACGACCCTTATATCCTGCAGTACTAGATCTTCGAATTAGGCCCTATTCATCATAGGATGCGAGGAATCTCTCAAAACGTAAACAAAAACCGCAGTTGTGTACAGATGTACTTTTTGCAAATAAAGTTGTTTGTTTTTGCCTTAAACGATTGTCTAAAGGTGATGTAAAACAAACTTTAAATTTCCAAAATATTAAATGAACAGGATTTCAATTGTTTTAGTCTAGAAACATTATGCTTAGGCGTTAACTAATATATTCTTCTAAGAACCATTATAAATTGCTAAATAATGACTATTTGTATAATGACTGCACTTGTTTATTACAGAAAAAAATCATAATAAATGCTTCTCCATTATTTGTTGGGATTTTCACTTAAAACATTAAGCATCAACAGGAAAAAAACGTGCTGATAATGTACATTACCGTCCCGACGCATGTGATGCGAATGTTTATGTAGCTGTGACGTCGATAGGCCGACGTTATTGGGGCGTACAATAAACTACATCGTAATGACGTTGCTAACATGGCGTAACCCTTTTTTACGTTACACTTTTTTATTTCTAGACACATAGACCAAGCGAAAGCATAGCAATAGGAATGAATTATTCCATGTTCGGGGATTCGGTACATATATTGAAGTAAACGAGACGCCGGTCTTGCGATGAGCTAGGTCATATTCCTCGAGGCTTGGTTTATGTGAGCAGTTCAGTTAAGTAGCAGATCTTTTTCACCTTCTTTTTCTGTGAATTCTGCACGTAACACTTGTTTATAACACTCAATACACAGGCCAACAGAAAATATCTGACGAAGTGGAATAAATCGCATCTTGATTTCTTAGTGCGTTAAGTTTTTTTAATGCAAAAGATGTAAAAGTACTAATTAGGGTATCTAATACAGACATAATCATCTTAATTGAAATTGAAATGCAAAAACATAACGTGACACGTTCGCTTTCTAAAAGATATAAAAGTAATACCTCAGGGCCTGTAAACATGAAGACCGACAGCGTAATAGGTTATAATAAGGTGTTAATATGACGTTTGCTTATATTCCTAATCTCCCCTTATTAGGTGAAACCACATGCGGAATTATTCACGGCGATTCATCGCGAAAGAAAAGATTCTTGGCATTGAAACTAAATAATTTCGAGCATGGGCTTGTTCATACGGGAAGCGACACGCGACAATATCCTTATTTGTTCTGTATACAACTAGCGATACTATGTCGCTAGTTTTATAAAGAAAATATAAGTATATTGCCGCGCGTCGCTTAACGTGTGAACAGGCCCTTACAATCGCTCGTCGCCACTTGCGTTTCAAAATCGCAAAACCCGATTTTATGTCTAAGGTCTTTGAGCCGCTCATAGTGATACAAAACCCATAGATGTCTCACAATGGCTTGTCCGCTTCTCATGTGACCACCGAAATTCGCGGCGATTTCGCTCGCCGCCCATCCAGGATTAAACTAAAAACGGATTTTAAGGAAAAAACTAAGGTTGGTTTGTCTTTCCTGAAAGCCCCCACTTCTTCAATCTCCGCGTTTTGTCTGTTACATAAACACTGGGCCATCGTACTTGGTCTCTGTTATTACTTATCAAGTGTCAGGCGAACTGAAACTAATAAACCTCACTTTGCAGTCAAAACAAAATACAGTCAGACAGGCCCAGAAGAAATAAACCTGTTCTTTCATGCACTTTGCACAACTGGAACATTTTGATTAGATATCGCACATGTAAAAAAAAACGCTTACAATATCATTTTCGATTACGTTGGATCTATTTGATTTCAGTGGATATTGGAGCTGTATTTTTGTTCGATGTACCGGCTTATTGATTCGATTTGATAGACTGGTCTCTGATAGTTGGGTTGATTCAGATTTGATTAACATCTTTCGAAATCGATTGCATATCACAACGTTCTGTTACGTAGTTATTCCCCAGTTCATGAACTGAACTTTGGTATGGACAATGTGTACCGCTAGAACAGAGATAATAGTGATTACGTTAGGTACACGTCTTTAAGTGACGTCACATTAAATGTATATTGTGTACGATTCGTACCGTTAACCTCAAAGCGAGACACCTCAGGATATTGTCAAATATCTCGTTTCAGATTTGCGGGCAAAATTAAAATAACAAAATTATATTATATATCTAAGAAAAATGAATGTTTGGTTCTGATTTTAAGGGACAATGGAATAAATATTATAAAAATGAATATAAATTCACGATAAATGCATCATATCACACTTCATGCGCACATGAATAGTGACACATCAACATTCAGCCATCCAGCCACATGAATTGCACCAGCCATATACAAATTGCCATAAATATTGGAAAATCATTTAGTGTTTTGGCTTCACGATCCCAATAACACATCAAAGTTGACGTAAAGCAAAACAATTAAAAATCCATCAAATGTATGATTTTAAAAATACGCTTCATACCATAGTTTTCGACATGAATGACTCCCAAAATCAAAATAAGGGGGGCACTCAACGATTTATTCGGGTAAATGTTTATTCTTGTAGCAGATCTTCCTTGCTTGCAAATTTTCCAGAACAGAACAAAGATTTTTTTTCGAAACGATTAATTTACTCTAGAATTTTGTTTTAAGTACATTAACCAACGTATCTGTATTACAATTTAGTCTCTGTAAAGGAATCTGTGAAAGAATAACCTCATACACCTTCGATTTCTTGAAATCTTTATTCTGGTAGGAGATTGTAAATTTGCTTGCAATAGCTTTTCTGCATTGCTTGCTTGGAACTTCAGAATAAACATTTTGATGAATATAAGAAAAAAAATCGTTGAGTGCCCTCGAAATAAGTGTTCATGATTTCACATTCCCTGATTAATACTTTCAACATTTAACATAAAAAGGTGACAGCAAAACAAGGAATATCCATCAAATACACAAAATATATATTACAAACATACCGTGGTTTCCAATGCATATGACCCCGGTGTGACAGACCTGCGTCTCCGCTGGTTTTTCTTCTTCGTCACACGTGACTTCGGTCGTCAAGCGCTTGCACACGACGGCGCGAAACTGCTCGCCTGCACCGCATTCCACCGAACACTGAATGAAAATGGGGTTTGTCATACGTTTATTATGAATTGATAAATCAAACAAAAATATGAATTGACTACATACAGCAAACATGTGACTTCGGTCATGAGTCGCTTGCATACAACGGCGCGAAACTGCTCGCCCGCGCCGCACTCCACCGAACACTGAAAAACGGGTTGATAGTTTATAACATGCGTTTTGATTATCATATATTGGAAACATATCCATATAACAATTACAAAAGATGAAGATATGACCATCTGTAGCTAAATCATTTCAGCATATTTAGTTTCAAAAACGAGCAGGTTGAGATACATTGTAAAAGAAAAATACTTGGAGAGGATAACCATTTCCAAAGAAAAGAGCAAAGTTAAGAACAATGATGTATTCTATGGACATTGAAGGGGAACTGTCGGGTAACATTGTAAAATAACCAATTGCTCATTTGAATAACGACTATTCGCTAAAATTGAACATTAACTCATTTAAACATAATATTGTGTGATATATGTCTACTATTTTTAAGGGGATGCGGTTTATAATGAGTTTGAAAATGTTAATTACTGACCATTTCATATTCATGTACTACAAAGACTCTTCTACTCTACAAGGAAGTGTAAAAACTCATATTCGTACTACCTATATCTCAAATATAGAACCATCATGTTTAAGTCGAGTTACGTTGATTTACTGAACAACCTGATGAACATACGCTATCATGATACTACAGGAAATCTATGCAACTGGTGTGGAAAAATGACGATAGCTCACACCTATTTATCCCAAAAACTAAAGCAATTAATTTCTTATATGGCCCAGAAAGATAGGCAGCATTATTGTTGCAGATACGCCCAGTGTATCTTTTGCACTTCCTTCGCATTACATACAAATAATAATAATCTCAGAGAAAAAACAAGGGTTGTCGCTTTTGCGATTAACCGAATCATCTATATACTTCATACAAAAAAGTGAAAGATACAAACACGCAGTACTAATCTGGACCTAATAACCATACCCCCACAGCAACACTTTTAAGTCTAGTATATCCATATTCTTCAATAACCATTTATCCATTATTTACATATATTTTGATATATAAGTTATAAAGTAGCCTTCGTACTCACCGGTGACCATTGGCCAGTATGCCACGTGGGACAGCTGAACTCATTGCACCGTTTCCTCGCATCCGGCAGACTCTCCTCGCATTCCTCCTCCTCCGTCTCTATGATATCCCCGTTGGCATGGTAATGCACACAGTAAATGGGTCTCTCTTGGAAACCACCGCCACACGTGACGCTGCATGAGCCCCAGGGGCCTGGATTCCACCTATAATTGGGTTGGGGTTGAGGGGGTTGGTTAGCATGGTTTTAGAGGAGGCGCAAGGGATGTAAAAAGCGGTCGGTTGCGAAAATGATGGGAAAGAGGAGGCCGGCATCATTCGATAAACTCATTCAGAAAAATAAAAACGGATCATTTGAAAGGTGAAAAAGGAATGCCTTCGGATTTTAACATGGACCCTATACATTTAGTCCATATGATTAGAATGGTCAAGAATAATCAGACTTTCATTTGACATGTTTATTAATTTATAGGCCTATACACCAAAGATTTAGAGTCAATATGCAGCATTCTTCTATCTATAATGATATGTCATTGGTATTTTTATCACATTTGTGTGACAAATCTAACTGAATATACTGATTTTTCATTTTAGAAATTGTATTTGAATGGTTATAGTTATTTGTACAAGAACAATTATTTGGATGAAATGAATAGTATATAAAGGTATCATAACTGAATGATTTCGAATGAGTTAGCAAAAGCAATAGGACATTTCACAATGGAAGCAAATCAATGTTTATATAAACCAGTACTTCAAATATATTTGAAAATTTACAAAAGGAAATATTGCAACTTTAAAAGCTAAAAGTATGCAACAACTGAATTGGTTTTGATCAAACTGTAAACTATAACATTAAGAAAACAGAAAATGTAAGCTATATTGTTGTGGTTATAAATTAATAATTGCCACAACCACGCAAAGATTTACAAAAGCATATAACATGGCGAAAAGGAAAACATATTTGAACCCATATTCCTTAACGAATTGGTTAAATTCGGGATGACAACTATACGGTATCGGGTCAAAATGTCCCCGACCAAAATGGCCCCGGTCATAGTGGCCCCAATATTGACAACATAGGTAAAAATCGCCTCAATAAAAGGCCCCAGCCCCAGCCCCAGTGAAAAAATATGGGTCCAATATATGGATAGAAATATTCACATGATTGAGAAATGCATCGGAAATAAATTACAAATGTTATGGTTTGAAATGCATGTAAATCGCGCGTTCGAACCTGGCCTTTTCCCGACACGGTATATTGGTGTCACACACTCGCTCCCTGTGATAAGGCTTGCTATGTTCCGGACAGTGGCGGTCGTCCACTTGCTTTCGGGTGCGAACGTTCATGCAGAAAATGGTGGTTCGCTGTGTACCTACAAATCATACATATATTTGTAATCCATTTATGACATTCTTTGAATATTGTGGGCCTACTTTGAAATAGACAATTTCTAAAACAACTCTACAGTTTTTATCATTGTAGAAATGACATATTTGTTGAAAATATATTTTAAATAGCAATATAGGATCTTCTTGGCATATTATCCTTCAACTTCCATCTCGCTTTTAAGGAGATGGAGAACCGAAATGAGAAAGAAATACATATCTAATGTAATGTTCTAAATGAGTATACGTCAAAGTATGAATTCGCAAAAAGGTGGAAACACATGGACTCAAATGACATTTCACAGAAAGGTGATATACAACTGAAAAAAAAAAAAACGAGAAAGATTCCTCATACCTTCGCCACAGGTGGCTGAGCAGGGAGAGAACGAGGACATCTGCCAGAGGAAGGCAGGGATGCTGTCACCGAACGACGCTGCATCACTTCCCCTGTCGTTCTGGTAATCAAAATCAGCATCCAAAGCAACCCTATCTTCCATATAATCCATATCCATTTCATAAGCGTTAACCATATCACCTATGCCATCATCCATATTTTCAAGCACCCTGTGATGATTATGATCCGGATTATCAAAATCTTCGTGGGAATCTGTCACAGTTTTTGGCGTTGGAGGCATCATTTTGTTTTCCTCATTCGAACCACTTGCAGTTTTTGTTGCCATATTGTTGTTATTACTCCCCCTTATTGAAGGCAGGATCTGTAGCATATCCGGGGAATTTCGCGTGATTTCTTCTTGTTCACATGTGCTGCCGTCGCCACCGCATACACCGCATGCGTCTCGTCGCTTGGAAGAGCCAACAACGTTGTCACAGCCCACAGGCTAGGGAAAAAAGGCAAAAATATGGATTCAAGCAAAACATGGGGATTTGAGCAAAAATAAAGATTTTGCCATGTAAACATATCAAAAAGTGTGAACACGTGGGTAAAACAATAAGAATGTGTGATGTTAATTGTTTTTTTCGAAGAGCCAACGACGCTGTCACAGCACACAGGCTATAATGTAAAGAAAAAAAAATGGTTTTATTATAAAAAAGTGGATTTTTTATGTTAACAAAAAGTGTGATCCTGTTTTTGAGTAAAACAATGAGAATGTGTGATGTTAATTTCTTTGAAGAGTCAAAAACGTTGTCACAGCCCACAGGCTATAACGCGAAGAAAAATAATATGGTTTTATAAGAACAAATGGGTAATTTTTGCAATGATAACATATGAAAAAAGTGTGATCCTGTTTTTGAGTAAAACATTGAGAGTGTGTGATGTTAAGTGCATGTGTAAGTGCAGGAAGAGCTGTTTTTTTTTATACTTCACTAATGTTATCATGTTAAGCCATTTGAAAAGCAAATTTCAAGTTAAGATAAACAATATCAACAGTCTCTGTAAATTCCTATTTTTCTGTCTGATCATGGATTTCAAAAACGTCAATAATTGGTGCACTTGATATTGGGACCATCTTATCTAAATGGAAATAACACCCACGCTTGGTATCAGATCCCGATCGAGGAATAAAAATAATCCCAATACAAAACATTGTCTAATGAACCAACCATGTTAAAACAAAGTGCTACATGTATACATACTACACAGGCGCCGTCGATACATATGGCTTTGGAATTCCTCGTACACCGTGTTCCATCTTGTACTTTTGGCGCCAAAACAACCGACAGATCTTGACCTTGAACTTTGCATCTGAGGACACATGGATTGGATGCGTCCTTGTCTGGGATCCAGTTGTATATGTGACCGCCGTATGGTATTGTGTTGTAAGAGGAACATTGCTCTTGTCTTGCGTCGGGTGTACCTCTTGGGCAGGCCTGTGTTTAGTGAAAATATTGTAGTACAATACAATGCAGTATATAAAATAATGTAGTTGTTTCGAACGAGATCGCCGCAATATAAACATATTAGAGCCAACACATAAATACCATGCATTCGTTAAATGGCGTATTCCATATTTTGCACATTTAATGCTAAGAAAAGACATGTCGGAGGCAATATTTTGACAGAAAAACAAAAAGATTGTGTATAACAAACTGCAAATTGAAAGATTACGTGATGAATATCATTTTGAGAAAGTGTTGAAATGCTGAACCATGCCATTTATGTTATTAAGTTATTGTTTACGATAATTAATCATATTTTTTTATTTTGTACTATAAATGTTTTCACAGTGTAATTATTAATCGTGTGAGCCATAAAACAAGAATTTGATGTATTAAAAATGCTTATTTTAAACACTTTTAAAAATGAAAATTATGTGCGTGCCATATTTATAGGATATGATAGGAACTGATATTTAAGTAAAAAATAAACATTACTACATAAAAGATTGCAAATGCAGTCCACAGTGCCATAAACTTCTACTTACCCGTAAATGACACACTCTATATCGTATAGACTCTCCCTCCGCACACGTAGACTCTTCCCCTAGACAATGCCGCGTGCGATTCGACAATCCGCCGCCACATGTACGTGTGCATGGACTCCAGCGGGACCAGCGAGACCACGAACAGAGCGCGAATGGAATGAGCTGCAATGAAGTTTCAAAGTAGATTCTACTTGGTTGTGTGATTGATTTGATTTAGACACGGAATAAAAAACACTAGAATATGCAGTGTGTGGAAGACTGCATGTTTAAAATAGGGCCCACATGTCTCCACATACGACTTTGTGTATACTTTTGAGTTGTTCCTTCTGACTGACCACAAATGCATTTTATCTATTTTTTCCCCATTCTGTACCTTTATTTCAAGTTGCATAAGGGAGTAAAAGTAGCAACACATGAAAATTGATAGAAAACTAACCAGAAACAGAAGCTAAAAAAAATCAACAATAAACCAATAAACAAAAATATATGAATAAAATAAACCATCCAGAAACAGAAAAAAAACCATCCGCTTAAGAAAACGTGCAAAGATATTCGCCATAAACAGGCCATAAAGTGGAACAGATAGGGTGCTATATCAACCGCGGAATAATTCCCTGTCTTCAACGTTCACATATCAATCAGTGCTCGAAGTAAGGTTTTATCTAAAACCGATGGCTTATAAGTGGATGAGCGGTTGTCTCAAAATGTTAGAATTCTAAATCTATCGTATTTTATATGAAATTATAATAGTAATTAAAAACCTCTTTGGTGAAATTAAACTACACAATTTTGAAGAAACGATACAAATTGCATTTTTTGGTAAAAAGGAATATCCATGAAAACGATGTTGAAATGTTAGCTATATTGACTGACAAAGTGACGAGCTTATCTTCACTTTTCACTTTGTTGCTTGTCTAGATGCACAACATCCTAGGATTTTAATGAGTCTGGGTTAAAAACATGTAAAACACAGGTTTAAGAGAAAAAGGTTTAAGAGAAAAAGACGCGGAAAAGTTATTAGATTCCAATCATCACGCATTTAATATATAAACTTGAAAGTGCTTATGATTTTTAAAATTACAAATAAAAGATGACGGAGGCAATTTTTATTTGATGGAATGAAATAATGTTTTCTATTTCGTTTTGTTTAACTGTTATTAGTGACAAGTTTAAACGGGCGTTGAAATTAAAGAATAATGATCCTTATATGACCATTACAGTTCCTAATAGAAAAAAATAAATAAAATAAGTCAAAGCGTCTGGCATAGTAATTCCGCTTCCCTGCGCAGATTGGGTTGTCGGAATTCTTAAAATAGCTACTGTAACGGAAGTGTGCAAAAATGCACAATCTTGCCTGGGTAAATGAACCCTAAAAGGTACCAATGTTTAAAGTTGCCTTTTTACAAAGGAACAAGAGAATAATTGGAAACATTTGATATTTTTACGCTCCATTATGACATTCGAATGACGATTTAACTTTTCTCTATTAATATGTTTATATAAAAACATTATAAATGTCATAAAAACTAAAATAACCCCAGTAAATATAACCTTATTTAGATGTCAACTAAATTATCATCGTGATAATCACTTTATAAATATGGAATTATCACACCATATCAAAGGCTGTTGATAGCTTTACGATGAAATAAACACACCATTAATAAATAAATAAATTATTGCCTTAAAATATCTCGCGATGAGGTAGTGATATATTTCATCGTTGTCTATGGGATTAAACTCTCTAATCCCCTGTAATTTCGCACAATTAGGAAAGGTTTATAGTAATGATACATTTAACACATTTTGTTATCATATATAGTGATGCTGCGCATATAAAGTAGAATGCACCCCATTTGGTATACTTTAAGGGCTTATATCTCAGCTCCTGGTTATGCAATCTTAATAATTTTTACTGTTGCAAATCTGTAAGGAAAAAGGCGGACTTTTCCTTAAATGTAAATATTTTTGGAATAAAGATAAAAAGGTTATATTCAAAAAACGAGTTTTTCAAGGATTTCTAAGCTTTTTAGAAAAATATTACTGGGTCCCGCGCTGTGTTTAGTATATCGGTGGCCAATGATTGAGAGATGTGTCAGAATTAATTGAGTTGTTTGCATGACATCCAGTATATTTGCGGACATTTCAATACGATTTCCTATAAATAAATACCTCAATAAAATCTTTTCAATGACGCATACTGATTTTTGAAATGGAGGGTAGACTATAAAGTGATTCAAATCATAGTTTTAAATCTTATCATAATACAATGTGATAATAAACATGTTGGCCGCTAATTTAATTGACTTGGAAATACATGCATACCAAAAAAGAAACGATTAGATACAACAAATCACAATAGTCTTGGCTTAGTTTATAATGATTGTTAGAATA
>LQRL01111702.1:48371-63697 GCA_001703475.1 Hydroides elegans
ATGAGCCTATTCCCAAGTCTCTATGACCATCCGTTACAAAGATACAGCCTGGAAAAGCCTATGTTTCGACAAACCGCTGATTTTGGACATTTTGGCCAAATTCGGCCATTTCCGGTAGCTGAATCTGGCCAAAAGTGTCAAAAGGCACATCTACAGGCCAAGACCTTTCATTTGAGCCCATTCCCAGGTCTCTACGACCATCCGTTACAAAGATACAGCCTGGAAAAGAATCGATGACGGACAGACGGACAGACGGACAGACGGACAGACGGACAGACAGACGGACACCCCGAATCTATAAGCCCCCAACCTTTGGGGTTGGGGCCTAAAAACGGCGCAATAACAAGCTAACAACATATGCAGTAAAAGCGTAATGCATCATTGAGATGCTAGTTTCAATTTGATCATGCAGCATTTAAAACCAGATCTGCGTTTTGGTTTATTTCATGATGAATTAAATCGTTGCAATAAAATGACATTTTCGTGTAGGCTTAAATAAAGTTAGTAAATATATCGGTTTAAAGACGTTGATTTGAAAAACACTTATTACCTTGAAAATGCTCTGGGTACTCGAAGGATTATCAGTCTGTCTGTCGGTGTGTCTGACTCGTTTTATTGGAGCAAATTATTTAGATTTACATGTGTAATACAAGCTCTTACAAGCCAATCATTTTTTGCGAGTTTAATTTTATATTTTACTTAGAATAAGAATATAGAAGTCTGTTTTAAAGGTAGGCATGTATGTTTATTCCCTTTCATCCTTTAAGTAATTAAGAAGTCTATCAGTGTCCTGATATATAAAGTGGACAAGATGGAGATGTATTGAATCAATTTTCATTCAGTTGCATCGTCTATCTTCCTTTCGAAAAAAGGTAATTAAAAAAGGGTATTTCTGAAAAAAAAAACATAATGTGTTTAACATTACGCCAGCTTTAGTGTTTTTGCACCTACAACCTTTTGGCCTAAAGATTTCTAGCAATCATCTGAACATAGATAATCTACACCAACTCTTGTCTATTAAGACGCATATTTCTTCAGGGGATCAGTTTCAATAAAATCCGGAAATCCTGAATCCATGATATAGATAACCACAGCACAGCACTGTGCAATCTCTATAAACACTTATTATCATTTTTTCACATATCAGCAGCGCTGATTTCATTTCTGTTACGTATCACATTATAATGGTTGGGTGCGTTTTATCTGGCTGGCTGGCAACAGCTATCCGTACTGACGCGACCTCATTGAGCGTAGTTCATCAATCCGACCAGATGTTGCAGCAGCGCCTCTGGCCTCCGAAACAATGATGGTTAAATCTTTGGTAACGCATACCTTGGGTATTCCACCGATGTGGCGGCAAATTGCTAATTTGTCAGAAGAATTTAAGGTGTTTGCTAGGGAAAAGGAGAAGTTTACACACATAGCTTGATGGCGAATTCTCGATCGGCCCAATAGAAATGGTGTTTTCTCTTTTTTGTTGGTTGACATCATACCACCTTGATTCTGGCCGAATTAACATGAGAGTGGTCACGTTTAGGAGCAAGTTTCACATTCGATCTATGCTTATCAGTTCTGAATGAGTTCATATTAAAAGTTCATCATGAAATGACCCTCTTGAATTTCCTCTCATCAAATTAACTCACTTACGGGTTTTGCAAACAAAATGATTGACAACCGGAAGTAATTCATAATTTCAAAATACGAATCACTTAGCACCCTATAGTTTCTCCTACATGTAGCCGGCATTCCTGTTGAACATAACTCTTTCACTCAAGCACGACGTTGTTTGTAATCATGGTATAAAGCATGCGAAGTGTTTCTTTTTTCTCACACTACAACCGCTGATGCAACACCGATGAGGGAATATCTGCGTAGTGTCACGTGATGGCATTTGAAGGACATTTCGAGTATATAGATGGTGTATCGAGTATGTGTATGGTTATGGGGAATAAGTTTGCTGAATATGCGTTATGAAGGGGATGGGGTCAATACGCTATGGTTTTGAGTGCTTGGTCGATTAAATATTGGGCAAGGAAAAACTATGCATGCACATCATGGAAATGAAGGGTTTAGTGCAGAATGGTGCTGAGTCGAGTTTTGTTCAGAAGAGGGAATCTGTTTATACTGGGAAATACATTAATGTTTCTTTATCACACAAGTAAATTAATAATATATATACATGTTTATTATCGTTTTCATATTAATGGTTTAATTTACATGATTATTTTTGCTGTTTAGAGTGGTGTTTAACACGATGTATAAAACACCAAATTTGATCATGGTAGAGGCCCGCTTGCAATGCATGTGGACAATGTTACATTTCCATATTTCAAATGTAGGTGACTGAGTGTGAAAAAAAAACAACTCTCTATGGGCTTGGAAATAATTGTTGCTGTGATTTTTCACATTTGTTCCAAGCGTTGGGACGAAATCCCAGAGAAAATTATGTGCGATTGTTCTTTTGCAGTAAGATGCGATTATGAACCCCGGTCGCTCCGAAACAACTTGAAATTGTTTGCAAGGAAAAAAAACGCTTATCCCGCACAGTAAAATAAAATCTTGACTTTATCTATGACCTATGGCATCCTAATGTAATAAACAGCTGAACCAGAATAATTGAATCACCTTAAATCAACTCCAGATGACTCATATGGGACCAACTATAAGAAAAAAATCATTTCAAGTTTCATTGAATTGCGTTCCCCATGCCTTTCTCATTTGATCTTCTAACGATGTCTAATGTTGTCATTGCTATCAAACTGCAGTGCCTGCTTTCACAAGCACATCTTTACATGTATGCTTAAATCGTAAGCAATTATTATATATAATTTCAATTTTTTAATCAATTCAATTAAAATGAGACGAGACTTACCGTTAAAAATGAGATCAGTATTTTAATATCCATATTATGGCAGTGATAAAGTTTCAAATTAATTACAAGTAATCAAATCATAAAATGTGACCAAAGGCAAGCTAATATCCAAGTATATGTTCTGTCTGTGTCTGTCATGTTCATCGAATTTCATAAACGCATCGTAAGCTCACTTCTTCGGTTGTTATATATCCAATTCAGAGCACATTTGCTTTAAATCTTCAAAACGTTAGGTAAAACTCACGAAAGCTAAGTGCGAATTTCCTCCCTTCAACAGTAGCTTGTTTTTCCAGGAATCTGATTTCCGGATTCATCCACCAAAAAATAAAATGAAAATCGGGGATCCAATACGTATTTTCATCTTACATAAACATGTTATGTAAACCAATCAAATTGCAGATTATCACAGGCAATATTCCAAATCGAGATATAAGGTTGAACACTATTTTAAAAAAGTGATTCCTAGGCCTTTCAAAAATGTATATACACATCCAGCACTTAATAGTAAAACACATGCAGCTTGTTGCAGTTTTGTAGGTGTGTGTTTCAACCTTGCCTTAATGCATTTAAGCAGTTATTTAACACACTACACTTCACTCCAGTTGCATCGTTCTGTTTCCACACATTTATGCGGCGATGATGCCTTGAAAAGTCGCTGTGTATCAAACAAAACGAATGTGCACACTTCAGTTTACGCATACCACGGAAAAGGCGTTCTCTACAGTTAAAGCCGAGAGCTCGCTTATGTGCCTTTATAAACAGCAATTAGAATGGTATTTCCTAGAATCATATTAATCCAGTTACACCAATGCACAAAAAGTCATCACAAATTGGCTCGAGACTGAATAAAAAAATCACAATATTAGGTTAAATGCATTAATGCACAATAAAGATTTGAAGGGTCGCGCCGCGCTAAGCGTCTAAGAAAAGGGTTGTCAAGCGGGTCGCTAAGGGCATATAGAACTATCCCTCATAGCAACGTTTACCTTAGCAACGTATTGAAATATATTGAAACGTGTTGACACAGAGTTTAATTTCAAATGTTAATATTGATATTGCATGACATTATAAAGGCTCGTTCACCCACTCCGAAAAAAAGCGCAAAACATACATTTTGCGCTTTAAACTTGAAGCCACATTTGTATAAAAACATAGTAGTTTATCCCTTCTGTTCACCCAGAATTATGCGCTTTTATTTCGGGTGAACGCGCCTTAACTAGCAATTCTTATTACGACGTATGCGACTTTTAAAACAGTATTTTATGCTCTTTATTTCATGGGAATTGTATTCAAGATAAGAATATATAAATCAAATTGATTTATACATCATCAATTGTGAATTTACCCTCCAAAATGTTGCATACAATGTACTAAATTAAGTCCTACAGATGGAATGACAGAGTATAAATTTTATATAAAAAATGTTTCCGTGAGTGAAAAACACCAGTTGGGGTAAGACTAAGTATGACATTTCTTGTTGACATTTCTTGAATTACTGATGAAACAAAAACTCTAAAGACCCTTTTAAAAAAAAAAGAACAGCATAAAAGGGCGGGTATAGGCTAATGAACTTAAAACGGTGATCGCTCGGTAAATACATATATATCTAAAATAAATGGGAGAGATTAACTGATACACTATCTTTAATCTTGAACATTTATTATCATATTGTGATATATCCGCATTGCATGTACAATTTGTAAAGACTTTGTAGCACAAAGTAGGTGCAATTGGATGCTTCCTTGCAAGAAGTGATAATGCAAAATTACCATTTTATGTATTTTTTATGAATAGCATAGATTGAATTTATTCATACGGCTAACGAAATGCTAGAGAAACAAATATACAATAGCATAAATAGCAAACCCTTATAATACAGATAATAAACTATCAAATCGATTTTACATATAAGGATGTGTAAGTACATTATTAAAAATAATGTATCATGAAAACAAATGGACTGTAAGATAAACCCATACACAAGACTTGTATGGAGCCCTCGAATTATTAGTTTAGGACAGTGAATAAAATATAGCCTGAGCGTTTTGTTTTGTTAGGAGAATCCATCACATCGACCTCCTGTAAAGGGTTTTTGCGCAAAATGAACAAATATAATAAATGTTTATTTTTGTCCAGATCAAAACGATATTTTCTTTATTAAATTGAATGATAAATCGAGTGATTTTCAATGATGAAGTTATCCTTTCAAATGAAACGTACATGCATCATGCCGTTTTGTAAACGGATATTTAAAAAAAAAGGAGCAATGCCAAGTTGACATTATAAAATAGCATAAATAAATTAATATAAAATTTATTGATATAAATGAGGACAATATACGTCTAAACAATGAAAGAGAGGTTCGTGGGATCCCACAATGCCCCACAATGATACTGATCCCGTCATCTTATCGTCACTTAATATTTATTTAGTTTTGGATATCATTTCTTGAAGCAGGGTATGTTCATCTAGCAAATAAAATAACAGAACACTTTTGACTAGTATCACACGTTTAATTAACAACATCAACCATAAAAAGCACCAAACCTATTCATCATATACATATACGAAGGGCTTTGTGATAGAAAATAGCACTTTAAGAGCACATTTTCGTAAATAATGTATTAAAGTAACACATTTGCAGCTTGTTCCTCCTATTGCAATGCCTTTTACCATACATCAAGCCTTTTTGAATTCACGAAGAAGTGACTAGAAAACAGGAGCCACTGGGCAAAAACAACAGTTAAATGACACAATTTATTTATTTTCGCTGGACTAAAGGCGAGATAGCTTTTTTTCAGGGGCTATGTAAATAATTTTCTTGTTTTTTTTTTTTTGGCAACTCAACTCAATTCAATCTTTCTGATGAAACTAAAACGCATAGCTGATTTATGTTGTCCAGTTGCTTAAACTGGCGAATCTACATGTACGTTGCTCTAAAGTTCGTTTTTTAAATACAAAATAAAGACTTTATTTAATCATTCATGTGCAGTAATGGTAAGTATGTACAGTCACAAATTCGCACAAATTCTTACAATATGAGCAATTTATCACATATTATTAGAAAGTAAAAACATTCCAAACCGTGGCGGCCGACTCCAAGTGGACCCATGTAGGTAATGAGGAATCCACAATATCAAACCAGCTTCCTTGCTTGGGTGCATAATTATCTAACTACATTGTTAACAATGATGTTCAGGTCTTACTTTTCTATGTTTTGATAATTTGAAAGGAGTCACTGAGCGTTATCGACGAATCCATCCTTTTTAACATACGCATGCGCATAGAAGAAGTTAAATTGGTCATTTCCGTCGAAGGTCCCGGTTCATGGGAACTCGTCTCAGTGGTTTTCACGGGTTGGAAACTATATCTAGGGTGTTTGCCTAGTTTGCGATCGTGATCCAAAGTGCGTCTGTAGTTGAGTTTGGGTGGATCGCGCAGGAAGCAACAGCAACGGCGAAATTCATTTCGAAATTGGTGAGTGAATATACCTGTGAAATATAAAGTATTGCTCATGAAATAAATTTCAACTAGAATAAAGTATTATTTTGCCTGCGATATTTGTTTTACTTTTCTATAATGTCACATTTATCGCTTAGGTGTATGACATGCCTCCCATTGTTGTTGTTCGATTTGTTCAACAAATATGGTGCGTACCTCATTCAAACTTACATCATAACTCACCATTTGCTCTATTTTATATTCCTGTCATGCCCTGCGACTGAGACAAAGCCCATAATTATTTTAAAAAAAAACACACACAGAAAAAATACAAAGGCATATATATGTATTACTATTGCTCCAAAGGCGTCATATTGCAATACCGCTGATATATGACCTAAATTACAAAGCTCAGAAAATTCGAACGGAATACTGATGCCGTGTAGAAAAATATCAAGAGTCGTATCAAGGATCTTGTATAGCAACTGAATTCGTCTTTAGGGCTCAAAATTATTCATTATTTGTGGTTGAAACAAAAAGAGCTTGGTCGTCAGTTAACTTTTGAATACTACAAAAAAATATATTGATATCATTAATGATTTACTATAATGAATTCTATAATCGGTCAAATGAAATCCGAACAAAACCACAGGGAGACGCATGATATGTACATGCAAACTATGATGGATATGATTTTATCTATCGTTTTATTTGCTTTTTGTAGCGATGAATAAAACCGATACGATTTTTTTCCAACAAAAGTCATTGCTCATGTTTGAAATCGACTGTTCTAGTTACAGTCAGGTCATAAAAATCCTAACTTGTTCCTCATTTAAATTATTCAAACACACCTAGGAGTTTAGAGGAACAGTTTTAAAAAATATTTCATTTTAAAAATAAATCAGAAGAACCAAAAGTATAAGAAAACACAGCATACGCATACATGTATTCTATTTCGATTACAGTTTTGGTTTCTATACCAACATAGGCCACTTTCTTTATTTACAGTTATTTGATATGAGTTTTCGACTAAACCAAAACAAAACGAAATCTATACAATATAAAATAAACATAAATACATGTCAGATACTTAACATATATGCAAATTAATTTTCAATGTGAAAATTAATCGCGGAATTTATCCAGAAAATATAAATAGTTATATTGTAATTCATATTTTTTTGCTTTCCAACATTCTATAACAAATACTGTTAAGGTACGGACACGCGCATGCGGAATTTTTCTGTGGCACAGCGATATTCAAAGAAAATATAGTAAACCCTGCGATATTGCGATCGCAGGGTTTACTATATTTTCTTTGAATATCGCTGTGCCGCAGAAAATTTCACAAGCGCGTGCCTTTACCTTTGTGATTTTGGTGTGATTTACTGACATTTTATTTTTGTTGTAGTTATTTAGACATCAGATTCTATAGAAGCATATATTTTTCGTGTGGCAAATTGCCCCAATTTCGTTGTAAATGAATGTTTTATGTAAATGCAATGTCTCATTAAACGCTACTCGACCCTTTTGGAAATGGTCTCATATATATCCCCTACATATATATCTTTGCTAATCCACACCGCATTAAAATATACATTTATACTTCATTTAATCAATAATGAATCCATACACAAAGTCCACCAAGAAACTTTTTCAGACACATGCTTCTACAAATTGAAATCCGAAGGCCGGGAGTTGCGAGTGCGGAGTTTTAAAATGACACTATCCCACTTTTCTCGTGCTGCCCTTCGAAACACCGTAGCGAACATACCTGGAAGTAAACAAGAGAAAGCTCTTTTTATTGAATTGAAAAGGACCGAAAATATAGATCATAACTTAGTTTTTATATAATTTTAATGTGCCTTGATGTTATTTAAGGAGTGATAAACTTTCTCTTGTTTCCTTGTCGGTAAGGCTTAACCTTTGGTATGGTTAACAAAATATGATCATTATAAAAAACACAGAAGACGGATTTGTTAGCGAACTATTTTCTTTATTTTCATATCGAATACGTCGCATATCTTGATTGCTATCCTGTTCCCACTGACATTTAATTTGTATTTGTTTTTGTAAACAGACTAGTCCACTCTATCTGACAATAAGAAAAGATAAACAGTCAAAGCCTTTAAAAAATATTAAGAAAATACGAAAACAATATTTCGGACAAGACTGTAAGAATAATTTCAATAAATTTAAGAAAAAAGGCTCACAACAACAGCATATAGCCAACCACATGCTTATACCGAATCAAGTAAAGCATTTATATTTAAAAATGTACATGTATTTATAATGGACAAAACAATGACTATTTCTTTGTGATTTAAAGTAAGGCACGTTTATCTGTTTTGCATAAAGTAACGTTGAAAACACGGTTTGTTTTAGGGAAAACTCTGCAAACGTTTCCAATGTGACCAGGTCCTTAAGGCTTGATAATAGATATGTACGAAAATGTCGCTACATTGTCATTTATAAAATTATCATTTTCATACAATTTTAGTTACAAATTAAGTTTTGATTTTAATGCAGTGAATAAATGTGACTGCAGACTGTATATAAAAAAGACACACAATAAGGTTTGAAGGTGAGGATTGCCCAACCCTCAGAATAAAGCGTTGGTTTCGTTGATAACGTGACCATTCGAAACCCTTCGCAATATATGTTAAGTCATTTGATGCAAAGGCAAAATACAAATAAACGAAAACAAAACTAAATAATAAATGAAGAAAAGAGCAATTACCATAAACTATAGGGTTGACACAGGAGTTGGAAACAGCGAATATGAAGAGGCATTTCGTGATTCTCGGGTCGATTCTCTTTGCGGACTCGCTGAAACGATATACAATTATAGATAACCAGAAATATATTGCTGAAAGAAAATATATACATAATTATCAATAACGTTGAGCTTCATCTTTATTAATTTACGATAGTTGTATACATAATTTTGCAAAATCGAAACACTTCATATCCCATTATTAAAAAAATACATGATATTAACATAGTTTTGCTCAAAAGTCGATATATTTCTTTTTGATTGGCTTTTGACATTTATTGAAAACAATTGTTCCAAAAATCATACCCTTGCACATTTGATATTTATGATATATGCTATATATATATATTTTGCTGATAGGTATGCAATTTTGCGTGCAAAGAGTTTGCTGAGATAATGGTTCAGGGTGGTATGATATTCAAACAATATGAAATATGTGTGTTCACATATCGCTCATCCTTAATGCCTAATAAAAATCGGAACTTACTAATGAAACCAGACCCAGGTAGATATCACGAAATACGGAGTCCAGCACACTATGAAAACTGAAACTGAAATACATGTTGTATAAATTAGTATAGTGAATAGTTGAAATCAAAACTCAACTTTTAAGTATCTAGTTTCGCAGGCATAAACTGAGGGGGCACTAAACAACCCAGTTCAGGAAAAGCATTTATCTGAGCATGAACATTTAATCATTTAAAAATTAAATCCAACATTTCAAATAGAGCTCTATATTTGATCAAACTATATAATTTTTGCAAAAGCTGTTCAATAATATTTTCTTGCTAGAGGACAATTTTTGAAAGTATATAGATCCATTGTAGATCACTTCTTTGGTGGTATACAAACTGCGGAATTATCGATATATTTTCGATGATATTTGTTTTTGTAAATGAGGAAAAACGCTTATCAGGATTAGGTTAAATGAAGAGCACCTCACGAGCTGTTCCCCAAAATAGCTGTTCCCCGCCAATTTCCAGCTGGCTTGGAAATTTTGAGAAAATTCATTCTAGCTTGGAGATTTGACCAGTTTGAGGAACACCTTTTTGATAATTTCTAAATTTTTACAATATTCAGTGAGAATTATTATTTTGAAATTGATCAAACTTGCTTGCAATTGTCTAATAAACTGTAATTTTCAAAATATAATACATTATTCCATCATATTTAACATTTCAATTTTCGCAAAAGGTGTTCCTTTTTTTTTTGTTCCAAGCTGGCATGAAAAGGAGAAACGGCTCAACCGGCTTGAAAAAAAGGAATACCTTTTTGCAAAATTTAAATGTTCAAAATCCATTATTTTGTTGTTCTTCGTAATTGTTGATTTAAGTTGATTTTACAAATTTTTGAAAAAAAATATGTCGTGGGGTGCCCTTCTTAAATAATACATCTACCTAGATATTGCATTGAATATTGCATTGCATTAAATAATGCATTTTTTTTAAACATTTGATATGTAAAAATGTCATATTTCGTCAAGAGCCACAAATAGAGTTCATACATACCTATCACCAAAGTCATTTTAAGCGTTCGGGTTTTCGCCTTTTCTATTCTGTCCCGACAAGACACCCGCAGGGTTGGTTCTGAACTGTTTCCGTTGCAAAGACCTGTAAAATAAAATAAAATGTCAATAAAAACGTCTCAAAATGTTTTTTTTTCAAAATAATGTTAATTGTGATAATTGTCTATATACATTGTATGTATTTGAGGGGTACAGCTTGGGGACACCAGACGCCTTTCTTGTCCCAGTGCTCACTCATCGATTCTGATCGACACCTATTTGTGCACTCGGTCGCTAATGGTTTCCTGTGGCTTATCATGTCCAATCATAATCTGTGAATAATATGTCCCAATTAGAGTTGGTGGATTGCTTCATTGACTCTAAGGCATAATTTATCTAATGAACGGTTCTTTGCTTTTATATTAAAGTATGGAGAAATAGGTGGACAAGGGATAAAGAGACATGGTAAGATTATTGAAACGTCCAAAAATGCAAAGGAACGGCAGAGCTACCTTGCGCGATCCTAACGCGCCCACAATCGAGAATGACCGGGCTTCTTGCATATTCGATGTTCTATTCGATTTTTTGCTTTTAGTGTGGAATTTCTATTTCATGTAAAAATTACGTTTTGTATATTTTCAAGAAGGCGTGTCTTAAAGATATATTGCTTAGTCCCTAACAAGCGCTTGTCACCAAAGTCCCTGGATGTCGGGGTCAATGTTTCAACGTCATCTTGCCTCTTGTCAACAGCGGAAAGAGCAACAGGTTGCGTCGCTGGCGTGTTCTGTGAAACGCATAGATGTTGCGTGCATTGACGAGACAAACAACCTTCGCCTAGTCTCAGTTGTGTTTCTTAATTGCGCCATCAGCTAAGAGCTCGCCGGAAGGGAACTTTATGTGCGTTCAGTTTCGTTTTCACAGTAAATGCCTCTTTAATGAATTCTTTAATAGAAAATCGCATTTATTTCTGGAACGATCAGTGGTGTACGCTGATCTATCGAAGCAACGAATGGCAACAAAACCTTCGACGCGACCTACGGTAACAGTATGTGAGTCGTATTCAAATATGCGATATCGGCCCGCGTTCTCAATGTTGCCATGTCGATCTCGACCCAACATGGTGACAGAATCGTTCTGACATTTTTGAAAGATGGATTTTTGAGAGAAAGGCTTATAAACCTTTCCGGTCAAGTACCTCTGGTCACCAGGCCTGACCACATAAAGATCTGAACTTGCAGAGGACGGTCATTCAACGAACAATGATGACACATGTAGTCTTTGCAAAGACTAGTGCCCAGTTTCAGAGTTCGCGATTAATCTAAGATTGGCTGTAATCCGGGGATTAGTCTAAGATAAGGAAATTTTCGCGTTTCAGACCTATGGACTATAGTCAATCTAAGGCTGAAAATGTAATCCTGGGGGCTAGTAGGATTAAGTTGGGTACCATTTGCAAATGTTGCCTTTTCTACTCGAATTTTTTGTTTTTTTTTTTCGTTTATAATTATATTGAGTACCACAAAGTACATATAACGGTATATTATTCTTGAATTAGTTTGATTGATAAGAAAAAAAAATTGTCCTAAAGCTTAACTTCAGTTGATGACAATGCATATAATATCATGGCATTTAGCTAAAGTTGTATGATCAAAGGCCTAACTGTCATATATATTTGTGCCATAATTGTTATCTTGCTAGCTATATATGGAATTTACAGTGTATTCCACTTGTTTGTATTATATTGTAATGATTCGAATGTTTGTAAGTACATATACCGAGATACTTTAACACCTTGCAATAGATTTGAAAAGTAGACTATCGACCCTCTACAGAGAAAATGACTGGCATATTGATATGTGTGATCAAACACAGAGAAAAAGGCCAAACACGACGTACTGATGCATAGATATATACTAATGAATATATGCTTCAGAATAGATCTCAGGAAAGACGTTTATCAACATAATGCTCATGTTATCATGAGACATGAGAATTAATCTTAGATTATTCCTAGATTCATTTATCCAAGGTTGGTCAAAAGGTCTGAAAATGAAAAATAATCGAGAATTAATCTTAGATTATTGAAGCAGTCTTAGATTAGACTTGGATATTTCAGTCTCGGATTAGCCCAATAATACCCGACTTAATCTAAGATTGATCTCGTGAGCTTTGAAACTGGGTATAGGTGTATGACCTGCGCATTGTGTATTTCATGCGGCATCAAGTCACTACACTGAAAATGCCCAAGCAACCAACGGCGGATATGGAACCCTATACATTGTAGTATATAGCATGCGAACAGTAACAGACACAGCAGCAGCTGTTGATAGTATGTTATGGATAATGAGAATGTATTCAGGAGGAGGGTGTTTGTCTCTTAAATTCACTACTAAGTGGCACTGACCTTCCAAAGGAAGCTAATCGTATTGTGCTCTAAGGATATGGAGTGGGGAGATGATAGAAAAATGGGCTCATTATTTTGTGTTGGTTCATTAGGTTCGGATTACAAGTAATAAGATAAATTGGTAAGCTAGTGTCATTCATGAATAGGAGGACTATACATATGAGGTTATAATTACTACAAGACGCTCAGATGTGATCTAGAAAATAATTTTTCATTTCCGGAAAGAAGGCGCGTCTCTGTCGTAAAGAGTTATTATTTCCATTTCAGAATAGAGATTTAAAATTAATCAGTAGTTATAACCACTAGTATTCACAAAGATTTTGCTATATCCGTGTTTAATGACAATATCATGTTGAAAATGCTCTGTCTTAGTTATAAAATACGGTTGATTATTAAAATATAATATTTTGTCAACAGTCTTTATTATTCAAATTCAAATTGCTACCATTATTTTGCTATACTTACCATAGGACTGCCTGGATTTCTGCGATATCTCACACAGTATCAAACTGTAGGACACAATGATGACGATGAGCGGCAATATATAGACGGCGGTGATGTTGAAGAGGTTGTAGGCCTGTTCGTGCATCTTAGTGGGGAAGAAGTTGAATGTGACGCACTGCGTGAAGTTCTTGAAGTAGGGATGTTGCTCAGTGTGGAAGATCACACTCTGTAATGTGGATGTTGTATATGTATATCATTCGATAAATTTGGGATTTAATAAATATATATATTTTCGAAATAAATATATGTTTGCAATAGGATATCTTATGTCATAAACTTGAATTATTGAGAGACATGATATTATTTTATCATTTTCAATTATATAAACTAACAACTATGACAACAATGCGGATAGGAATGAGGATATGAGCTTATGAGTTTATTAATATGTTTCATACACATTGTATTGACATTAAGATGTGGTTTCCCATCGCCCTTCGACCCTTTCCTGTGTTATCGATAACCTTGAGCCAACAAAATGAGTTAACAATCCCAAAAGTGATCAAAGGACAGGGCACATATATTTTGCCAAAAAACCTGTATTTCCCCAGTCTGTAAAAAAATATCAAAGCAATTTCACATTGCAAAAACATATCACTTCACATACTGATTACAGACTTGCTACTCAAGCAATCATTGAAATCACACTACCAATCCATTCATGTGTGGACGGCTCGAAAGGCAGAAATTGAGCAAAGTTTGCCAGAGAATGACAGATCATCCACAAATTGCGTCAGCGATTGCTATAAAAGCGGTCTTTGGGTTAGAAAAAAATTGTCAGAGTTAAGTGTATTCCATCAATTTCAAGAGGGAACAACCATACAATAGGACATCTTATTCCCCGGTTCATTAGAAATCTTAGGGTCAATAAATAAATAACTAACTTGCTAAGAAGCGGACCGTCCTGACTAGGAAAAGCATATTAATGATTACTCCTGAACCAATCTTGACACCAATGGATTAATTTGTAAAATAGATTATGATTTGCTTATTTTTCAAGTAGAAATGACTTCTTAATCAGATAAGTCAATTACATGTGACAGGATTAAATATAAGTTCATTAGAGGGCCCTTCAATTTCTAAAGAAACCTGGAAATAAGCCGGTTATTCGTTTTAACTCGGGCTGTCTTCGAATTACACCTGCTCGACTTCGTCTCGCAAGTTAGTAATTCTCATACCGCCCTCGTAAAACGAATAACCTATACGAGTTAATCCGATTAAGCCCAGTTGTTCCATAGATGTCACAGATTGGAGCAATGTTTTCGGCAAAAAAGGTTACAGTTGAAGGATTGTTTTAATTACGATGGCTATAGCTGAAGGTCTGCTAGAGGTATGACCCATTAAACTCCCGACAAACGGCTAAGAAACTAGCTCCCGGCCTGCAAATTTATGTGAAATGTTCGTTTGGTGCAAAGGCCCCTAGATATGTAGAAGGTAACCTTACATTTTGGGAATTCTGTGAAATACATATATTCCATAAATACGATCGACCATCCTCCAAAGTAAAATCGCATTGATAACTTTCTTACGCAACTAACTCAATATTGATTTGAAAAATGGAAATATGATAAAAACTAAAATCCCAAAATAGTATTTCTATATCATATTTTTTTCTGATTTCTGTCGAAATTCAGTGATTTATTATTTCTTGTTTTAGAAGATAAATTTTTAAAAAATTACAATGTTTTTATGTGTAGATGCCTTTCGAAATTAACTTTTGCCCAATTGTATTTCCATCTGAAATGACGTCCCATAAACTCGAGTGGTTCTCTACATGTAATGTCTGAATTGGCTGGGCATTCGACTATTCTTCAAGCAAAATCGGGGT
>LQRL01111702.1:64500-74719 GCA_001703475.1 Hydroides elegans
TGCAAGACTTGTAATACTTCCAGTATTGTTTTTATATTACATTTGTATTAGGCTACCATTTAAGAGGCATAGGAGAATATCGATATTGATTTGAATGGATCTTAATAATTACAATATGTGTATGAAAGCATGGCTATAGTTTTTCAAATCAATATATAATATTTCTGGGTTGAGTGTGGTGCAGATTTAGGGTAGACTCTATAGATTTAAGCGAAATCAACATTATGCTTCCAATTCGAAGTTAAAGTATGTGCCCCCCCCCCCTTAAACACACACAGCACACGCTCTTATTGACTACCAATAGATTCTACTTGTTAACATGAAAACAAGGGCTTATGTTTTGGACACGCTAGTTATATTGATAACATTACCAGCCCAAGGTGCGACTCACTAATAGACACCAGCTTTTGTCTCGAATAGACTTCGTAATTCACAAACAATAGAAATCTGTCAATCAATGTATGCACACAATAATTTCCTTTTAAAAATGCGAAAAAAAGATGTAAAAATATGTTTTCTTTTATATCTTTTTTATCCAAACACATTGAATTGCGAGATTTTAAAAATCAACCGCGTTTTTTAATAGAAATTTGCAATGCTTGAAATATTTTGCATTGCATATGCCGTTTGAGAAATATAGGGCGTCAAAGTGTTTCTTAGCCGTCGGTGTCCCCTTTAAGAAATACGTCGCATAATGTCGTACAAACACTTTTTACAGTTACATTTGAAAACGTTCTTTTCCGCGACGACATTTCACTGTGTTACTTGACGACAACTATGAAAGTGGCGATGACCCTTTTACCTCGTTTCATTCACATGGTCACATACTTTTTATCAGATTAGTCCGAATTCAATTTTGAAAAACATCTCAATGGAAATCGTATTGATCCGTGTTTTTGTGCAGATCTGAAATTATTATCTTCCGAAAAGCGCCATGGGCACCACCGGGGACTTCTATTGAGTTTAATTTAAATTGCTTAACCCTAGTCCTCAGAAAATCCAGAGACATAATAAAGCATAATACTTAAAGTGCCTCATTTCTCTGATATGTAAAAAAAGAACAACTTGTCTAAAAAATAAGAATTGGACAAATATTTACAGGAAAGGAACTGCTCGACCGGGGAGACATAAGGAAACGGATGACACATTGAAAAGAAGATGGTCGCATCTCAAAATACCCAAAAAGACGACGCAAAATACACAGAAACAGGATAAAACCTCTCGTATTGCATCGGTGGTTGTCATGTCGTTATGCCCCCCTAATATCGAAAATAGCATTTCTTTGCCAGAATTGCGACGTTTCAAATATGTGATCAACAATTTATGTCAGTGTTTATGAGCAAAGACCATTGACCCTCGAATATATAATTAGCGAATTTTATCATTTCGCTGTTCTATTTAGCAAACAGTTTTAGAATCTACCTATGTATTATGGTGCGTTTAGCGGCTCCTTGTGTCCGCGTCTGCGGAATTTAAATTGGTGTAAAACAGAGTAATTCCTGCGGAATTAATACCGCTGGGTTTACTACAATGTATGATTTATACCAATTCAAATTCCGCAGACGCAGACGCAAAGTTCCACTGAACGCACCATTGGAATTTATTTGTAGCTGTCTGTCCGTGTGACGAAACTAGCTTGCCAGCTCACAAGTGTTCAAGAATTATGAGAAAAAAAAGAGCACATTGTTCAACCTTGGAAAATGCGTTAATGATTGACGTAAAACCACGACCCGCCTAATCGTGTTAGAATTATAGCAAAAGACATAAATGAGCACAATTACTGGTACTCTATAGACCGGATATTACATGCTTTAGCCCTGTTTATAACCAGAGAATACGTTATAGTATTTTTGTTAGATTTTTTAAAAAATAATAATGTAATGTAAGTGTATTGTTGTATAACTCGCTTCTAGTTAAGTTAGAGTTTATTATAAGTTCATCTTCAATCACGGGCCGATTTGATGTTTTCTCTACATAAATTACTAGAACAAGCATATCTTAAATGATTTTTATGCCAATTTAGTTATTACAATCAAACAAATGTAAGACAACAGTTTAAAAACTTTGTAGATGGAAATTTTATGTACGAGAACTTTTTGGCTGGAAAGTTGCTGTTAATGGTCTATTTTAAAACCAACTAAAATATTTAATTTTAACTCATATGAAAAACATCCGCATTTCAAATTTGAGTGACACCCTATACAATTTGGGTTTCTGAAATTTCCGACGATAATTTTTCTCTTGTGATATATTTCTAGAGTCTGGATTACGGTGATATGTTTAAAATGAAGAAAGGGATTCCCTTGATATAATATAAAGAATTCACTCTATATATTTTGCTTGAAATCATCTTGTATCTTAATACATATTATTTAGTTACGACAGAGTGCACAAGTCGGTGTTAGTCCAAATTTTAGCATTGCTTGTGCGCTTTGAAAGTTGTTTATCTACTGTATATCATTCTCTATCATTGCGATTGCATAAGTCGGAAATCGAATTATTGAAGTCGGGCGCATAACAGAATCATTAAGATGAAAATAATGTTATTTTCTTCTTAAACACAAAGACTTGTTATCCTTTTACAAGGACGAGTAATAATATTTATACATGGAATACATGGAAATCAAATCTTAGAAACATCATATACTGTACAGTATAACTGTGAGAATATAATTAACGACTACATAGTCGTTAATTATATTCTCACAGTTATAATGATTTCCGCTCATTCTTTGGCAAATGAGTCCAAGATAAAAAAAACAATATTCAATTTATTATTCGCTGTCGTAACCGAGTCAAATTATCTAATATTTCATTAAATCTTAACATAAATGGCATTTAAGCTAATGTGTGTTGCATTAAGGAAATGCATGCATTGCATATAATCTTATCATTATATCATAAAAGCATAATTTCCTATCTTTTGGCGCAAATAATGGACATCATGTGGTTGTTCCAGACATAAATGCGATGCAAAGAGTTCACAATCACGACCAACAAAGACTGTTAAAATACCATCTCCGTTAGAAGAAGTGTGTGATGTGGGAACGCACTTACGGAAATTTCTGCGAAGCTTTCATTCACTTTCATTTCACTAATTTTTCACAACCAGTTGTATAAGTGGCACACATTCTGTCCTAGTACAATCAAACAAATAAGAAAATGGACAGCATACTAATTACGAACCCTTTTGGTGTGTATCTAAAATAAAATAAGCCTATCCAAGAAGGGTCCTGAATATAGCCTTCGATTTCAAAGCCAAATGCTAATAGGGGATTTCGCGAGAAAATTGAAATGAGAAGGTTCCGAGCGGCGATATGATGCTTATGGCTAATGGAGTTCGGTTAAAAAAGTACCGAAAGGGCACCAGACAAGGTTGCATTGAAATTAAAAACCCGTATCGTTTAAAATCGGAGGCTTGACAACCTTGTACATGTAAGTAGAATCTATCACTGCATTTGTTCCGCAGGAAAGTCCTTTGAAGTCCGTAATGCAACAGGAAATATTTTTTTCATGAGGTGAATGCAAAATGAATGAGAAAAGTATATTTAACGATATTTGAAAAAAAAACCTTAAATGGTTTAAAATCAAATGCAGATAATTGTCATCATGAATAAAAAAGTTATTGGCCGTTTTTAATCAACTCATTAGGTTCAGAGGTAATATTTAAAAAAGAAACCTCACTATAGGCATCCTATTATCCCTCAAAATTCCATTATATATTTTCCCTTTTAAAATGTAAACAAGTCTACATATTATTTCATATTAATTTTGTCTAATCTATGGGTCGTTTTTAACTACATATTTTTATTTGTAATTGATATCAGATGAAAGTTTAATCCCAGTTATGTTTTAAGTTATGTTTTCCCCCAAAATGAGGATCAGTTCACTAGCAAAAAAATATTATTCGATGTTCACGTATATTTCAAATTAATTAACAACCCTTTGAAAAATTGTCTCCTCGGGTGCTTTTCTGGTATGTCTATAATTATTGTTTTACTGTAATTGTTTTTGCACCAAAACATATTTCGGGGGCGGCAAATTAGCCTTGCTTATTAATGTTGTCAACATAGATTAGCTCCAAGTTCTGATTTGTGTACAACTGGAGGTTGTTCCTGTTATTGTTTTGAATGTTACTGTATTACGTTATAGGGTTTGCAGAGGCGTAACGCTAATAGCATTAAATTGCTTTATGAGTAATAGTATGGGTTTTTGGTGTTCTCCATGGAATAACAGGATACTCGTTAGTCTTGGCTTACCATGGTTTGTGACAGAGGTTTTCAAAACGTCATATGATCCACATCCTATAATAAAAGAGTATATTTATAAATACTGAATTTCGGGGAATATTACTTTTTTTATTTACAAACTTCTAAAAACTCCTATTTGCTAAAACCTAACAAAAATGTCATAAGAGTTGTATATAGGTTTGTATTACACTAATGCCCAGTTTCAAAGCTCATGAGATCAATCTTAGATTAAGTTGGGTATTATTTGGCTAATCCGAGACTGAAATATCCAAGACTAATCTAAGACTGCTTCAATAATCTAAGATTAATTCTCGATTATTTTTCATTTTCAGACATTTTGACCAACCTTGGATAAATGAATCTAGGAATAATCTAAGATTAATTCTCATGTCTCATGATAACATGAGCATTATGTTGATAAACGTCTATCCTGGGATCTATTCTGAAGCATATATTCATTAGTATATAGCTATGCATCAGTATGTCGTGTTTGGCCTTATTCTCTGTGTTTGATCACACTTATCAATATGCCAGTCATTTTGTCTGTAGAGGGTCGATAGTCTACTTTTCAAATCTATTGCAAGGTGTTAAAGTATCTCGGTAGATGTACTTACAAACATTCGAATCATCACAATATAATAAAAACAAGTGGAATACACAGTAAATTTCATATATAGCTAAAAAGATAACAATTATGGCACAAATATATCTGAAAGTTAGGCCTTTGATCATACAACTTTAGCTAAATGCCATGATATTATATGCATTGTCATAAACTGAAGTTAAGCTTTTGGACAAAAATATTTTTTTGTCTTATCAATCAAACTCATTCAAGAATAATATACCGTTATATGTACTTTGTGGTACTCAATATAATTATAAACGAAAAAAAAAAATTCGAGTAGAAAAGGCAACATTTGCAAATGATACCCAACTTAATCCTACTAGCCCCCAGGATTACATTTTCAGCCTTAGATTGACTATAGTCCATAGGTCTGAAACGCGAAAATTTCCTAATCTTAATTTCTTAATCCCCGGATTACAGCCAATCTTAGATTAATCGCGAACTCTGAAACTGGGTATAAGTCGAGAAGTTTGATGAATCACACCCAAAGGATGAGTTCATCATACGTGGCTGCCCAAAAGGACACCATGCCACACCAAAAATTAAAACGTTTTATTTATTTACCATTTCATTATTGTTTGTTCAACCTGAGGTATGTAATAAGCAAAAGAACTCTTCCGTTCATTTAGCTTCCCCGGGTTTCTCAATTTCTAATTCAGGACAATTTAAGAGTACGTGAAATTAGCTTAAGTTTAAAACAAATTATGTAAGAACAAATCTTAAGTCAAATTGTGGATCAGTAGTCGGTGTAAAAATCTGGAAACTCCTCCCAGACAAAATAAGGGAAAGTATTACTTTGTTTACTTTCAAAGGTAAACAGTAAGGTAAACAGTATTTTCTTGTTATATACGGTACTAATTAGAAGAATTGTAACATAGCACTTTGTTTTTAATATTGCATTTTATTGGTATTCAGGAGAATTATTGCATTTATTAGAATGTGTTATGAATAGTCCTTTATCAATTTTTTTTGTAATTCATATGTGTCAAGGGTGTGCTCTCGAATAAGTTTTTATAACTTCTAGCAACACCTTTCTAAGCATCAAATAAGGTTTCAAGTATTTAGAACAAAAAAGTATTATTTCTCTACCTTTGTGCTATATTGTCTCTATGGTGCTTAATCATTGTAAATATATCGTTGTATTATATGCATGTTTGAAATTAGAACAAATAAATACATAAATAAATTGATGGCAATGCATAAATCGCTTAAACACATAAAATATATCCGACCAGCCTAGACATGGTCCGTGCATGCTTTGCGAACGATGCAACATATTGCAAGAAAATAGAAACAAATTAATTCCACTGGCGATTTATGAATTATTATATTGTTTCTTTAGATTCCGTGATAATCTCTAGTGTATATGGCAGTACTGCTTTGCTGACAACTTGGGGCATTCGAAGTGAAAAAAAAACACTTATCGTATATTCATATATAAGAAAAATAGCTTGTTCGCTAAGTAAAACACGCTTCAAGCTAAAATGTTATTTATTATTTGATCATTATGCGTAGGCCTTACTTGCCTAGTGTGACCATCCGGTCTGATTTATTCGGCGACTTACTCCGATTGAGTCGGTGACGATTGCCGCTTCATACATAGCAAGTCTGACCTAAAACTAGAACACCTTGAGCAACGCCCAACCTTTGTTAACACCACTAAATGAGATCTTAAGGTATTACCTACACAGTTAACTTGATTATTTCCTAGGACCGGTTCAAGGGCTGTCATCTAGGTATCGTTTTTGAACTGTCCTAAAAGCAGTCTTTTGACTGTAACAATTTTAAGAGCAGATTTTATGCGTATACATGCGCACGGAAGCGTCTCACTTTTACGGCATGATAAATTTAGACTTTTGGATTCCCTATTCCGAGAAAAAAAATATTTAGCGTTGAAAAAATGCAGTATATAGAAATGTTTGTTAAAAAACGATCGCGATCTGATAGCTCCATCCAAACGTAACTACTATAAATGTATACAGATTCGTGTAGTTTGTGTTTAATTAAAATGTATATTCAAATAATATTATCTATTTATCTATTTGATTACACCGGAAATATTCAATTGAGCAAGTTTGAAAATTTCCTTTTTTGATGAAAAGTTGTAAACTGCATCGCATGTGAATAACATGTTTGTTACACCAATGTATTGAATTCATGCATTCAAAGAGGGCCTCCTTCTGTTTTTGGATAACGTCATTAGGCCATCAACTCTTTTTTGAAAAGCATCAATACATATCTTGTTTATGTCGTCTTATTCCTCTAATATTACCCTTTTTTTCGCTAAAAGCCATGCGCGCAAGATACTCTTATTGCTAATACTTATATGAAGAGCACCTCACGAGCTTTCCACCAATTTCCAGCTGGCTTGGAAAATTAGAGAAAATTCGTTCAAGCTTGGAGATTGGAGCAGTTTGAGGAACACCTTTTTGGAAAACTTCATATTTTCATAATAAACAGCGACTCGGCAATAATTAGCCTAAAACTTATTAAACTTGCTTGCCATTGTCTAATAAACTGTTATTTACAAGATATGATACATAATTTGGTTATATTTAACACTTCGATTTTCGCAAAAGGTGTTCCTTTTCTGTTCCAAGCTGGCTAGAGAAGGAGAAACAAACCAGCTGGCTTGGAAAAAAGGAACACCTTTTTGCAAGATTTAAATGTTCAGAAACCATTATTTTGTTGTTCTTCGTTATAGTAATGTTGTTTAAGGTGGTTTTAAAACCTTTTGAAAATATGTCGTTGGGTGCCCTTCTTTTATTTCGTGAGAATCGTGCGCATCATCATCATATTATAATTATTACAATATGAAGCATCCCAACCAGGAACCATATACGGATATAGAATTTATGAAACAATTAAAGAAATACACAAGTAAACACATCCGGTAGGAATCAATATAAGGAGGTAAATCGATGGAAATTGAGATGCTGTTGTGAAAGTGGAGACCGATAGAAGAAAAAGGGCGCGCCTTTAATTGCAAGGGGAATGTGACGGATAGACACTGATTAATCGTGTCGCATGAAAGAGAGAAATTCGGGCTTCCATAAGGGGCCAGCTCTTTGAACTAGAAGTTTTGTGATGGTGTTATCCCTGGCTTTGGAGATGCCTTCAAATATACATACAAGTCCATAGATTTCGTGAATTATTTTGATCATGATATCTTTGGAACGAGACATCTTGTTAGACTGGACACCTCGATGAACTCAATGAAATATATTCCATGTTTTTTCTCGTATTTTGTATGCTAAAACCAGCAGATTAAATTGGTTTCTGAATATGTTTATTCAAATCATAGCGGGAAATTAAGCATACCGGTACTTTTCATAACAGAACGGGAAACCCAATACGCTGATTCAATTTAGGTTTTACCATTAATTTAGGTTTTACCACAATAAATCCTACCGAAAAAAATATGCGAGAAGGAACATCAGTTTTGAAACATAAGAATAAAAAACATCTTTTTCATCTCACTTATTTCTTGCTTTGTACAAGTTTCATGTCTTGACACTTTTTCTTGAGGCCCCAGAGGCTATTATGTTGTTCTCGCCAGGTAATAAAAGAGCAGTTTTCCATTAGAGCAGCATTGTTACTTAAGCAAGCATTTGATTCCAGCACATGATTTATACAGCTTTTACGCTGTTTCCTTCAGCCGATTTATAACTCGAGACGCCGAAACATGTTTTTGTTCTCAGAAATTGACTCAAATCTGTTAGTCTACTGTGAAACAAATTACAACCTCTTCACATCCATAACTTCTCTAGACAGTGAAACCTGAGTGTTGAAATCAATTAAGCATATCCAATCAAAGTTGACAAATCTGTCTATAGTTTTGCTTATAAGAAGAAGTGACTAATTACCTAGAATGAATCGATCACATTATTAACTCATCTGGTTCTTGTTAGTTTTCGCAAATCATGATGTGATTATCTTTTCCTTAATATCGCAATCTCGGCTAGATGTCTTAGTTACAGCATCGTTCGAAAAAGACGCATTATCGGGAAGGTGGTGTCTTTAAGTTGTCTATGCAGGATATAAAGGATTTATATTGCGTCATCAAATTATTTACCGTAATGACCTTACCTAGTGTTGTCCAATGTCACACAACGACAAATTGTTAACGCATGGTGGATACATGTTCTGAGGCATAGAAACCGAAATTCAAAATGACGGTAAAAATAATGATCTGCTGATTGCATGCCCCCTTTTCTGAAAAATTAGATCATGCGGTGCACTTTGTTACAAACATGATTTGAATATGTGATTATTCCCTTTTTCAGACTTTTTCTCATAATGTGGAGGTGAGGATTGACACATGAGCAAATGTAGATATACAATCGCAATGAATAACAATGGTCTTTTTGCAAAAGGTCAAGTAATGACTGAAACAGCAAGCTTTGTACATAATGATGGTTTATTTTGGTTCCATATGTGTCGTGTCTTTATGACGTCACTTTGTCTCACGTACTCAGTTATTCTTGGAAATTAGCTAAGAAAAAAAACGTTAACAAAAAGATTAACACAAAAGTATGTTATAAAATCATATGCAATTAATGACGTCACGGGTTCATATGGCGACCATATGGGTGTTTTAAAATATAATACTGTCCTTTTAATCAGAATTAAGCAGCCATAAGAAACAAGGCAAAAACCCCAAGGGGCAAAAAAAGAGGGATGAATACAAGACTTAGTTTTAGATGCGATGTGATTATGTCTTAACGTGACGTCACTATTGTCCATGTATATTTTTATTGTCAGAAATAAGTTCAAGTTACATTAAAGCTATGCAAATCATATCGAGTTTAATTTCATGTTTACAAGAATATTATGCTTACTTTGAAATGCATCCCAATCCCTTTAATATGTGCTACGATGAAACGAACATTGGTAGGAGGGTAAAAATGGCATTGCATGAAAACAACGAGGGCACTCAACGATTTATTCGGGTAAATGTTTATTAGGCCCCAACCCAAAAGGTTGGGGGCCTATAGGTTTGGGGTGTCCGTCCGTCCGTCCGTCTGTCCGTCCGTCTGTCCGTCCGTCCGTCCGTCCGTCCGTCCGTCTGTCTGTCCGTCATACTTTTTTGTACGGGCTAGAACTTTTGAACGGAAGGTCATAGAGACTTGGTTATAGGCTCAAATGAAAGGTCTTGGTCCGTAGATGTGCCTTTTGACCATTTCGGTCAAAAACACCCGACCGAAAGTTGTCAAATTGGCCAAAATATCAAAATATAGCGGGTTTTCAAGACTTGAGCTTGTACGGGCTAGAACTTTCGAACGGAGGTCATAGAGACTTGGTTATAGGCGCAAATGAAAGGTCTTAGTCCGTACATGTACCT
>LQRL01111719.1:4248-14501 GCA_001703475.1 Hydroides elegans
CGTCTATTTAAAACAACTTTTTGACACCTCGTTAACTGTTTAATAGATTGTTTTCACTTACTTAATCGCGAACACCTGCCACCTGGGAGGTCAGGGCTATTTATCGCTCGCGTTTAATTGCTATAAGTGTGACCAGGTGTATTACAATATAATTGCCCGTCAACTTGTATCTCTATTTAGAGTATGAAGGAGCAAACATCCTGTTGCTCCTAATTGTGATCCCCTAATAATAGTTTGTAAACCCTCACACATGTTAATTTGGTCATGTCACAAACGTTAAATGCGTCATAGCCCTCGGTCCATCCGTAAAACACGTGGCGAAATAAACGTATGAAACTTCTTTTCGATCCGTAGGCCTTGTATTTATCAGACCATGTGGTAGGTTCAGTCGTCACACTTCCTATGACGCCATTGTGCTTTCCGCTTTCGGGTCTCTGTGTGGAGTTTGCCTGTAAAAATGTATAAACAGATAACTTATATAATATGTTCTTTAAACTTTTTTTTTTTAATCGATAAGCTATTATATTTTGCACATATAATTTAAATTCAGGCAATTTTTGTATCAAGCATACGACGTACTATGGGGAATGTCAAATCAAAATAGAATGTTTATAGATTATCAACACAAAAGGCAGACTGACATCTAATAAAGTGCAAAGTCTGTGCAAATTATAACTAAACCATTGTTTTTTTTGAGAAATCTTGTGTATATTTTGTCATTTTAATATGATCACTAACGGGGTAATTATAAACCGGTATATCGGATATCTCCCGACATTTTTACTAAACATTAAGACAAACAAAACACTCACCCTTAACCGTAAGTAAGTGATGACGCGGTCACATCATATCCTATTCCGCCACACTGCTTTCGTCTGTCGTAGTTGGCTGAGGCGTACTCGATTGTTCTTCGATCTCCTTTGTTTCTCCCGTTGTCGCGGAGGATAACACGGACTGCATGATGCTCTCCAACTTATCCAGATTGGCCGCCGTGTCCTGGTTGTCATTCACCTTTTCTACTTGTTCCTCCACTATATTGGCGGCTGCTGCAGGCTGGTTAGTTTCCTTTGTTTCCAAGACGCTTGGTTCTACTACGGACGTGGTTGCCGTTTCGGCTTGTTCCACACTTGCATAGTCCTCGGGTGAGGAGGCTAAACCGAGACTATCTTCGCTGTGAGCGTACACTGCTGTAGGCTTATAAGCCGTCTCTTGAGGTGCTTGGTCAGCCTTCACGTCTTCATCTTTGGTTTCCTCTCCAGCAATGACTTCCGAGTCTGATTCGGAATCGCCCCGTGTCTCCTCGTCAACGGAACGAGTGTCACTCATAGGTGGCGCCTCTGGCTCTTGGTCGCCACTCAGGAGGACGGCAGGCGGTTGCAACTCATCAGCGATAAGGCTCTTTGGCCGTTCGAGTGCTTCCGTCTCACTCAAAGAGGGAGTTGCTTCTGTGGTTATATCGCTAGGGGCTGCTTCTTCCGTGGCTGCTGGTGCTGTCGGTGTGATTTTGTTGAGGAACATGGAGGCGAAATCCTGTTCAGGTTCCTTAGCAACGTCACTTTCCGGTTGCGATTCAGCTGGAGTAACACTTTGCGTTGTATCCATTGCTTCACTTTCTTTTGCTTCCTCGGTTTCCTCTTCAGCTGTTTCATAGCTCGTATTGTGATCGGAAAATAACGGGTCCGATGCTTCCTGATTGTCGGTTGATGACTCTGGGTTGAGAGGGGGGTTCTCTGCAGTGAGCTTGTCGAAAATATTGCGTTCTTTCTGTTTATCTTGTGTTGATTCTGTGTCAGTCTTGGCTTGTTCCTCTTGGGCGCCATCAGATTTATCTTGACTCTCGGTTTGTGGTGTCTCAACATTTTCACAAATAGTGGGTTCAGTACTCGATACCATGTTTTCAGAGTCTGTCACTGTTGCACTTTCGTCTTGTGATACCGTTGTGCTATCGGCAATGCCTTCTTTTAAAGTGCTACTGCTATCACACGCATCGGTCTCAGTACTGGTAGATGAAATGGTGCGTTCCTCTTTTTCCTCGTGAGACAACTCATTCGTTGTAATCGCGGTTTCATTGGTTTCCATTGGCTTCTCAACCGTTTCCGTTTTGCTAGCACTCGTATTTGGAATTTCCTTCGATGATGAACCACTCTCTTTGGGAGTTTCCACTTTCTCTGAGTCACTCTTTTTCGGAATTTCAGCTGTCCCCGTGCCACTCTCTTTCGGAGTTTTAGCGGCAGGCTTGACGACGGGTCCCGATTTGTCACTGCTGGCAGTTGAGTCATTCGAATCCTCGTCCAAGCTCATTTGTTGCTCAAGACTATCCGACAATTCTCGCTCCTCGGATGTCGCTAAACGGCGCTTCCTTCGCTTCGGCTTCAGGCTATAACTGCCATCCTCCGACGAACTATCCGAAGACATTTGACGCTCTCTGCGCTTGGGTTTCTTCTCCTTATTGACCGCGATGGATTCGACCAATTGCGTGAACATATCCGGCTCCTTAGGCGGCTTTTCTGTGGCGTCAGATAACGCACCGGAAGCGGCCTCGATCGATTGCTTTTTTGAGGAACCGCTACTTTTGCGTCGCTTAGTGGAGGTGGCATCAGCGCTCTTCGCTACATTGTCTTTTTGGAACATGTCGAAGATATTGTCTTTTTGTTGCTTCTTCCTTGGCGATGATGACTTGGCTTTAACCGGGCTGCCACTTCCGGTTTCCTGCTGGAACATTTCTGTCGTGATACTGGCGACGCCCGTGATGACGGGGGAGATGGCCTCCGCTGTGACTTCCGGTCGCTGCGCACGCCGCCCTTTGCCCGACCCGCGACGCGTGGGCACGATGTCCATTTTGAGTAAATCTGGCAACAAAATGATTAACTGGTTTAAGCAACTATCTACGCTTAAATATGGTAAAGTAACAAATTTCTATTTTAACTCGCTAGATAATACTAAAACATAGGATTAAGACATCCTAAAAAGTGCGACTAATGAACTAATGAACTCATAATTATTTGGTGCTGAGAATTGTGCACACCCCTACTTGAACTCTCAATTTCCAACACACAATCTTTATGCGTAGGTGTAATATATGCGATAGACCACTTTAAATTATGTGTATTATATATGAAAACATAACGCGTTGGAACGACCTCCCTATGGCGCCAATCTGGTGACAACAATGGGATTTGAGGCAACGCTAAGCTATCTACGCTTAATTATGGTCAAGTAACGAATTTTGATTTAAACTCACTAGATAAAACAAAAACATAGGCAAAACATTCTCTAAAAGTGTCAGCGTAACAACTCAATGGTATATTGTACTGGGAACATATCCCTAATTTCCAATAAATATTACTATGCGAAGAACTAATATATTATGCGATAGCCCAATTATTTATATGTGTGTTCTATTCGAAATCATAGCCTACACCTACCGATAGTGCCCGATCGAATGAATTCCTCCTTCAGTCGATCGACCTCGACGACGCACTGCATGTGCTTGGGGCATTCAATGACGACGGCATCACGACGTTGGCTGCTGCGGGGTGAGGACGGCGGTTTGGCGGCGACGGCCTTTTGGATGAGGGCGTTCGTCTTCGATTGCTGGAAACGAAGGTTTGAATTTGCATATAAGAAAGACGGAAAATGCATCACAATGTACACAACTTGACAATTTTCTAAAGGACACTTTCACAGGTTTTTTTACCAGAGAGAGAGAGAAATCCATCACAAAACCAGAGCTGTGTGCTACTGATGTATGAGAAAGAGAGTGTCGATTTGAACGGGGATTCGGGGCACATGAGATATATCGATTCCATTACCAATTAATCGGATTTTTTTTTCAATGATGAATTCAACGGTTATTTTGATGGTTACTATTTCCACTAGGTAGGCCCTAATGCTATGTTGGGTATCTCGGATAATCGGGTCCCCGAAATCACCTTGGGCATCTAACCCAACATAGCCCTACCGCTAATCGACAAAATATGTCACAACAAGGGGCTAGATCAGTAATCTGCTTGTTTACTAATCATTAACGGAAAGCAGACAGTATTGCCGCTTAGGGAAAATATCGAACAATACTTCAATTTCATTTACATATTTTACAACGAATTTCAACCAATAGCGATTAAATTTCATGAACTACCTGTCGGAAAACAGACAGTGGGGCCGGCGACGCATTGATTTTGTCCAAGTACCGGTCCCAAGTGAAACTCGCAATGTCTTCCCAATCTAAAGAAAACAAACAAAAACAACTTAAACTTATGCAATTTTAAAATCATGAGAACCTAAACATTTCGTGGTAACTTGTGCTTATACAATAGTGTGGTTTCATAAAAAGACCTGACATTTCGCGGAAAATCCATTATAAACAGATGCATTTAGCAAGTAACTTGTTTATACTCTATTCGCATTTAAGTTAAATATTGATTAGCATCATTAGTCTACATCTTAAATTGAAGTCACAAATTAGTTTGAACGGAAACATTTTCCCTGTGTTTGAAACGTCATTTTGACCTATTATAGAATATGCACGTTGCAGCACCTGTTTTAATGAGCAACAGAGACAGCATCAATTTAAATCCGGTAAAACTTGTATGTTTATCATGCAAACGTCAACCATCGCACATTTCATTTGATCATGTCAATTCATCCCTCATTAAACAAGTAAAAGAATTGATCATTCAGGAGGGCGATACGAGGACGAGATGCGTATCAATATCAACATGAACGTATATAATATTGGATACGCGTTAACAAACGCGCCGTACGTTCAGAGTGTGTTAAGTAGCGCTGCAGCAGTTTTGATAAAAGTTGTTTGTAAATGACTTTGCAATGGTACCGCTAATAGAAACTTCTCAAACTCCCCTCCCCTCTATCCATCGCTAATCAACCCTTTCCTGTGCCCATCACCGGGCTTTCTTTACATACCTTGGGGTGGCGACAGGGGCTTGCCATTAGCTTGGCACCAGCCCACCGGGTGAATGTACTGCGATTCCGGGCGACACCAAAAGTCGTAGCCCGCTTCCCAGCCGTCGAAATGCACGCGTAGACGACCGCCCTACAATATCAAAAAAAAAAAAACTTGAAATTTGTATGATAAATCAAATGACAATTTAATGCAAACGATAAATTACAAAGTGAACTCGGAATAAAGAAGGTGGTAAGATCAAAGTTCCATATCCATTTTCTATGCAGCCACTCCATAAACAAATTTAACCAAAAAAAAACTTAGTTATATAAGACATTTGTGTTTTATAAATGTGCTGATAGAGTAACGAACTGCAAATTGGAAGAGGAAGTTTCATGAAACGTCAAAGTATAACTGACATAGAGGGAGCACTATAAAGAACAATAGAAGGAAGTGTATATAAACAGAAAAGTTTATTAGCAATCGAAGACTTAATCCGGTCTTGAAACATACGTTTTTAAAGACACGGGACATGTCAGCATAGTTGAACTCTTTAAAATGGCTTCTTTGGAAATGAGGGTGTTTTTAAAATTAAAAATGCATGTACTATAACAGCCAACGAATGCAATGTACTCTTTGCCGACGAGTGAGGCGTTAAATCTATTGGTGGTAGGATGTGTAGCGAAGTATCCCGCTTACCAGCTGACCTAAGTTGGCTGAGAGTTGTACCAAACACCTATTTCAATGTATATCCCTTATGATAAGCAACATAACAATATTTTAAATTTGATAACATAATTTTATCCATCAAATAGTTACCTTAATGTCTGATAACATAATTTTATCCATCAAATAGTTACCTTTATGTCGGCGACGGATGCAACACACGTGAACTCGGCGTTGTTCTTGTCGATGGCTTCGAGACGATGCCCAATACGGAAGCCACACGCCATCTGCGTCTGTAAATATGCGCAATCAATGCTTCAATTATTTGCCACATTTATACGAATACGACTATGTTAACCTATCAAGCGCTGACAAATTGGGAGGTTATGTGCTACACGACATGGTTACAAAATGATCAGGACAGCATCATACTTGCGTATTTGTTCTACAACATTCATGCTAGCATTGGCCATATCGACGATTTTCTAATTCATTTATCAGGGATATTTCTGGGATTTAGCGACTGGGGGCCGATGGCCCCCGGCCCAAATATCTGGGGGCCATTTTCATCTCCAAAGGGCCATAAATTAACCATTTTCTCAAATAAAAATTATAGGCTTAATACAACACTCGTCATTTATACGTGTCATTGGTGCACACAATTAATCAATTATTTACACGTCATTGGTACATACAATTAACCATATACTATAGCTTAATTAAGTACAAAAATGACGAAATTGTTAAATATACCAACATTTTAAAGACAATAAAAAATAAACAAAAAAGTTATGGCCCTCGCTCAAAATATTTGGGGGAAACTTTCAGGAAGTGGGGGCCATAGCGGCCCCCGGCCAAAAAAAAAGGGGGCCATTTTGAGAATCTGGGGGCTATGGCCCCCATGGCCCCCGCCAAAATGATCCCTGATTTATGTTTCAGATAGTTATTCAAATTGATTTAATTCTTAAACCATCGCTCGTAACCATTTTATTAATGACTTCGCGCAATAGTATATATACAAAGTCACTCACCACTTTAGGACTCTCTGCGCCTGACCCCGCCGCCGAAGCACTCTCCTTCTTTCCACCATCACTCTCCGACCCCCTCGCAATGGCCGCTTGCCGTGCCGCGCTCTCGTTCTGTCGCGCCGCCGCTTTCTTCAACAGTTGCCGAGCGCGCGATTTGCCCACCGCTCTAGGCACAGCACCCGGTCGCGTCTTAATGGCCTGCTCGATTAAATCGTCTGTTAACATGGGCGCGTCCTCGGTGCGCAGTGTAAACGGTAGAATGGGGCCGCCGCCTTTCTGGGGAGAGGATGAGGATAACTTGGATGCGGATTTAGAGGCATCGGGTGAGGAGAGTTTAGTTGATTTCGTAGTGGGCGTTTGTTGTGAGTCTTTATTGCTCTTTCCGCCCACTGTGAGTGGACTGGACTGTCCTGATGAGCTGCTGCGTCGCGGTGTACCACTTAGTGGCTGCGGTGATTTGACACGGGTCACTGCTTTGTTACTCGATACCGCCTTCTTGTTAGTGCCACGTAAGCGCGACGGTCGCTGTTTCGGGGTTGCGGAGGACTCCATATCCGAGGGGCTACTTGTGACAATGCCACCGCTACGGGCTTCGCGCATTAGTGCGAGTAATGGGGACTCAGTCATTATGGGAGGGGAAACAGCCCTTGTATAGCCAGGGGCCCGTGACGATTTACCGCCAGTCTTAGGTGTGTCATTCGATCTTGCGCCGCGCGACTCAAAGCGACTCTCATGCGGATGTAATTTCGATTCCAATCGCTTTTTAATTTGACCGGCGTCGTTCTTCGACAGATAGCCGAGGCCTTTTGTCTTGGACGATTTCGGGCCAGGTTTCGACGAAGGCTGACTAGCGGAAGGTGGCGATAAGCGACTTCCGGCAAAGCGACTGCCCTGAGATAACCTGTCACGCACAGGGGGCGATTTGATTTTCGCACTTGTCTTTTCATTGCGACTCTTCGGCGATTCCCCGGCGAGCGGCGATTTGATCGTGATAAATCGCGAACTGCGAATCGACGTCGGCGATTTTGTCGCTGAACTGAGTGACGTTACTGATGTAACGATAGGGTTGAAATCTGACGTTGACTTAGAATCCGGAGGCGACTTTAATTTCGCTTTACGTCGCGCGTTGGCCAATGTGTGACTGGCCACGGCGCTCTCTTGACCTCCTCGCATCTTCTTTCGGGGCGGAGATATCTCGGGCGTGTCTCGTTTGGCGCTGCCACCTTGAGAGCGCTTCGTTGCTGTACCTGTTGAAAAAATACGGCGATAAAGTAGAATTACACGTTGACAGAGGTGGTTTTAGGATTTTTTCCCGTAAGGATTTACTCGTTTTTCCACTCACTAACACGAATAAACTATGCATTGCTTGATGTCTATAGCTATGTGTCACGAATTGAATACATCAGATATTTCATATGAAAAGCGGGCACGTTAGTGAAATAATCAAAAGACACGTTACAGCAAGACCCAATAGTTTCAAAATCTCGGGAGTTGAGAAAATTGAAAACTTAAATGAGGCAATAGTTTCGAGCTATCCAGTCTACGTGTGACTGGTAAGGAAACTTGTAAAACACAAAATATGCACAAACCTTTGGGTGTTTTCTCCTTGGCGATAGGCGTCTGTTTGATGTCGATCTGGGGTTGCCATGACGTTTCCTTGGTGATCTGCCTAGCCACACTTGGTGACAACATGATGCCTTCCTTCTCAATGTTTCGGAACATGGACACATTCAATTTGGACGACTTTCCGCTTGTGCTGCGCGATTTCGTCTTGAGAGCCTGAAAATGTAGAGGCAAAAAGCGGACGTTATATAATACGTTATATAATGCACTATTTCACGCTTAAAGAATGAAGATCCAATGTTTGAAAATCATATAAAATGATGTTTAAAAGAGGAATTTTAAACTACATTATATCATCTGTCTTAAAACGATGACTTGAGGACATTGTGACAAACTGAAAGATCCGCTTGACTCCTATCAGTTCAAAAAATACTTTACTTATAATTGTAAATGATTTTGATCATTCCACATTTTTAATTCATAATATGCAGACCTTGTATTTTGATCCCGACCCTCTCTTGGCCTTGTCCTCCGCTGGGGGTGACGGGGCCTTGTGTCCGGACTTTTGTAATCGTTTGACCGCCTTCTTCAGCAGAGTAGACGCAGCACCAGGACGGGCCTTTCGCGATGGCTCGTCAGAATAGTCCACACCTAAATGGATCATTACAATATAAATAATATTCAATATATAAATCATAATAATTCAGATTTAATGAACTGCATACGGTATGAGAAGAATTTACGTTTTCTTTTCAATTAAGGCTACGTAACGGCAACATAGTCTATCAACTAGCCTACTGCCAGATTTGACGCAAGATATACGAGTCATTATCAAGGCATCCCGCTTGAACCACTGTATCGCCCTAAACTACTCATCAGAAAGCATCTATAGAACGTATGTATAGTTGCATTGGGTTTTTGTAGCTAAAATGATATATAATATAAAGACGATTTAATTTCTAAAAATCATATGTTCACGACCTCATCATCAATAGAATTGTACATAAGAACACAATCATTACCTTCGGAACTTGCTCGCCGTGTAGTCGATCGCCGAGATGTTTTCGGAGTAGTTCGACCGCGTGACGGCGACACCAACGGAGAACCCGCCGCACTGTTGCGTCCACGTTTCGGTGTATCAGAACTATCAGGCAACGTGGCGATCACGGCCGAACGCCGGCCCTTCTCGCCCGAAGACACTTTGACATTTTTCGCGTCCTTATTGTGACCGCGGCTTGTTTTCGGCGTGTCTTTCTTCGACGTAGGTGTTCGTCCTTTCCTCGCGGCGCTTTCACTATGGTCATGCTTTGCAGCGTCTTTCTTGTCGTATGAATGGGGTGAAATAACTATTTCCGCCTCTGGTACGGGTACCTCGATCTTCGCATTGCGCCGCGGTATCTGCGCCAGATCTTTGTCCGTAATCGGATTCGGGATGGGTACAACACGACCTTTCTTTACACCGGGCGGCGATTTTAGCTTTGATAGACCCTTCGATGACAGTGGACGAACGAATGGCGAGCGCGGCTCGAGCTTGGTAGCCGGGGCCCGTTTCGATGGAGATGATGATCCTTTCGGTGTCGCTTTTCCCGCTGGCTGTGAACCATGCGGAACCGAGTTCGTCCCTTCGGGGCGCGTCGGCGTATTTTCGTCGGCCGCCAAATATCCACCTCGCGTCGACGATAGCCGTCGATTCGTCGTGTATTTCTTACTGTAGATATTCTCATCCGGTCGCGGCGTCGTCGTTTTCGGCGTTTCATGTTTAACCTGCTCTTGCTTGTGCTTTTGTATATCGCGCGTTCGAGGCGTGCCCGACATGGCTGATTTAGGAGTATCCACAGTGGGGTTAGCCACGATCTTGAATATTTCATCAGGCACACAGTGACGCGGTTTGACGTGCTTGCGTTCCATGGGCGGCTCGGGATGCACAGTGTTTGTATACTTGGGCAACTCTGACACAAGCGTTTTTGGTGGAATGACCACCTTCGATTTTTTCGCCGAATCGCTTGCCTTTTGTTTCGCCTTCGATTTCTCCTTCTCCTTCTTTTTCTTAAGGAAATAGTTCTTGGGTCCGATGATATCGCGAATCGAGATTC
>LQRL01111725.1:6568-32284 GCA_001703475.1 Hydroides elegans
CATAGGAAATCGAGTTATTGTCTTAATATGATGTTTTATACACATGCCTCAAATAAATCAATGTGACATCGCTTTTCGCCTAGCCTGTAAAAATCATAAACTTGATTTAACTACATGAATCATGACCAATCCTCTTATCGGCAATTTATGACTTAAGTATAATATTAAATCTTCGAGTACCAATATATAGTCGATGGTAAATAACGTCGCAGCGACGTTTGGAATTGTAATGTCATTAAATAAACAGGCTACGTCGTATCTTTTATTTCTTTTACATTTTTATTATTTTATGTTATTTTATACGACCTGAATGGTTATATGTAGTCTTAATGAGATACGCAAAAGCTTGCCTTGCGCTGAAAAAAGTAACAAATGTGTTTAGTGTAAGAAAAAAAAGCATAATGTGCTAAGACAAAAAAGCTTTCAGTGTGTCAAGGCTCTAAATCGGGCTATTGCACTTTGATGTTAAATGATTCAAACATCAATATATTTGTATTTGACATGAAAAAAGAATAAAGTTGAAGTGAGTTTTACTCTCATTTGCACATTTACCTATTACATAATACAATTATGTAATATACAATAAACATCTCGTTAATGAATAAAATATAGATTAATTATAGAAAAATATGATTATCCATATTTATCAACTGCTCAAACACATCTTGATTTATTAATTCAGAGGAAGCCAATGATATTAAAAGCAATATTTAAGTAAATTCAGAATAAAATGTTTTTTTTTTATTCAAAGAATTGCATCATTCATAACGCTTTTGTCAACATCGCAAACTTGTTCAGAATGCACAGTATTCCACTGATTAAATGATTCTACAGTAAGGGCTATTCTTCTTAGAAATTGTGAGCTGGTTGCATTTCATTGCTCATTTTCATTTATGTTATGTACGATATATCCAACTCGGCCTTCTTGATCAAGATTGAACCTTTCTAAAAGTGCGTCTATGGCAGCTTGATTTCCGGTTGTGTGCATTTTTTGATGAAGTCGTTGCATATCCAACACTACTTTATTGCGATGCGGTGGCACAACAAATGTATTGAGCGTACTATCAAACTCTGGACGGTGGTGACAGTAGAGAAAAAACAAATGTCGAACTTTCGTAATTCCACGGGGTCGAAGCTTGCCTGCTGTAATCGGCCCGATGCCACAAACGCGTTTGATGTCATCGTTAAACTTAATCCTACAGAGTGTCTCTGTTATTTGAAAATACATTGGTTATTAGTCATAGTCAATGGACAAACGTATTTCATAGGTTATTGGTAAAATCATTAAGGTTTGCATGACGTATCTTTTCGTCTTATCAAGATTTAAAATATAACCTTGAAAATAAAATATCTTATACAATTTTCATCAAAAACATTATTACATACTAGATCTGCTAGTTAACATTTCGACGCTATTTTATTTAACCAACACAAGCAAGATTTGCTCCAATCTTCAAATTTAATCAAACACCTTAAATACAGCGATCAAAAATAAAAAAGTCGCAGCTTTTGTTTAGACGTCAAATAGTCGAATACGAACCTGGTCTTATAAGTTCTCTCATTTGTTGTATTATAATATCCTTTATTAATTGATTGAGGTTGCACTTTTCATTCAGAAACGTCTCAAGTCTACCACGTCTATGCATATCAAGGACATCCCTCACTGTTCTCTTTCCGTGCCTTCTAAGTACTGCTGTTGTTGCTCTGCGTATCCCTCTAATCACTCTTACAGAGCGGTCAAGGTCTTCAATGCGCAAACTAAATCTATTAGTATCCATGTCCTGTATTTCAAAATGCTTTGTTAGATGTTTGACATAGGAAATTGTTAAACATGCATTTCAATTATGTGTGTATTCTTCTGTGTGATATCTTTCTGTGCTTTTATTTCTAATGACTTTTGTCCATTTTACTTAATAATCGTGAACCGATTTAAATGTTTGTTTATATAGAAATAGCCTAATGCATCATTATTTTACACACCTTCTTGAGTAAATGCACGAAATTGTATACATAGATTTCCTCGGAAACGAGTTGAAAAACTTCAAAAAAAACCTTGAGTGTAGTTAGACTCTATGTGTTGTCTATTTTCATTTCAAAACGAAATAATGAGACAATCATCAATACATACGTAAAGCGAAAACAGCAATTACATAACCACAATGTTTGCATAGCCATTTTTCAAAGAGTGTTCAAAAACTGTTGATGTAATGCTATCAATAAATGAAAATATGTAAAACTATTTATAAAAAAGTCGCTCAAAGAAACGCAATTGTGAAGCATATATACTTACCCCTTTGTCTAGTCCAACAATATATATTTCTGCTATCCAAGGGCTGGGTTCTATATCAATGAATGATTTTCAATTTCAAATAGCACACACATATAGAGATATTTGAACAGTTATTGCGTGCATAAACTTATTTAATCAGGTTTAGTAAATGCGCGTGTGTATACATGTAAGTGCAAATATGAATGGCACAATGATTAGAATTCCTTTCGAACAAATTTTGTTTTGCCAACCTCCAGGTATTTTGATATAAAGGAAAATAAGTTTACATAGTCGATTTTTTTCTAGTTTTGATAATAAATGGAGTAGAAAAATGCAATCTTATCATATTTGCATACTCAATTGTTAAGTTACAATCAGGTCCTTGCAGATTAGATTATAAATGCGCGTAAAAAGGCATCCATGCAAACACTTTGTTATTAGTTTGAGTTGCTTTTTTGTTATTGAAAACCAAATTAAATTAGCAGTTAATTAAATTCATATCGTGTTGCTTATTGTTCTATTGGAAAGATAGGTATTATTTGTTTCATTGGATTCATAATATAACTTACACTTTCAAATCTGAATTAAAAAAATATCGTGAGCCAAAGGCAAACGTTTTTTCCTACATATAACTGTATTATCATATGTTTCGTATGGTTTTTCGATTTTAAAGTTACGGTCTTAAATTGAGTCTTTGTCATAGTTAGATATTAAATGATTATAGCTGAAATAAATAATAAAATATTGTCTTTAAAATAGCAAATTACCAAACAAATGTGTTTTTCAAGCAATCGAATTGTGTATTCGAATTACATAAAAGTTTATTGCTATACCTCTTAAATCCATTGAATTTGTTATATACAACCTAAATTACCCGTGAATGCCACTATCCCATTGGTATTGTAGCACTTGACTGGAGTTTTATTGTTATTTACGGTCAAGGTTCAAGACTTCAATCGTTTCGTTAAGATTGACTCCATAATCACTATTGGGATTAATTGCATATCGCGTCTGATTCGATTTTATGATTATTTTATAGAGGTTTAAGCAACAAACGACATTGACTTGAATGTATCTTGTACTATTGTTCACATAAAAACTACGATCGTTGATAGATAGATGGTTGAAAACTCAAGAGATCAAGACAATAGTCCAACCAATAATAGTTACGTGAGAATTACTCACTGCTTACATGTTTGTATATTGTTTTGAAACTTTTATTACTACTGTTATGACTATATTAAATGTCGCATAAATGTAATGCTCATCCAAAAAATTGTCTTCTGTCATTTGTCATTTTTTACTTCATTTTAGCGATTGCCTTATTTATAACTGTTATTTTATTTATTGCTTTACAAGTCCTTTCATATGACAATAGTTTGACTAAAAGTAAAATAATAATTTAAGCAAGAAAATATAAGTTTCACAGATAACTATGGACTTCAAAAACATTTACATACATAAAAACACCGACTCAAACTAACAAAAGCAAACTGTGAGAAACTTACTGATACAGTTAAAAACATATTTAGAAACAAACTAAATTTTTTTAGTATTGGGTCACTTTGTTTTTCTGGTAAATCTTTCTTATCAAATGATACGACGGTTCAAAATGGTTTGACATGACATACATTCTGTGTTAGTTTATACAAGTGACGTCAATCCTTTGTATTTAGAGTCCATTAATATAGTTTATGCTCTACTAGAAGTCCATTAATTAAAATAATGGACTCTCAATTGTTTGCCTTTGCATAGGAGAACGTCTTATAAAAATCAACAATCTTAATTTGAATAAACAAACAGAAACGACATCCTATTTTTGGTTTCGATCATTTAAATAATTATTCTATTTTATTATGTAGATATAAACCAACTTCGAGAGTGACCCTTGAGTGTTTGGGCGAAATTCCTCATTTAAAAAGGTTTTTCATACATCGATTTATGACAATAAATTATTGTCTAATTTGTTAAAATGTATAGGTTCATAGATATAAGCGAGAGCAATCTTGGCTTGAATGGCACCGAAAGTCTACCTTAGTTTAAAACATACTAAACATATACATGTATTAGAATACCACTTTATATGTTTATCTCTCTAATTAGATATCCTTTGTCTTATTTTACATATGTCAATGTATGCGAGAAGGTCCCCTGTTGAAATGACAGCGAGGTGAAACAACGATTTAATCATATATAGTCCATTTTGCCGGTTTTATGCACATGTTTCTCGATATATATTATATTCTGCAGATATCAATGAATACGAGAATGGCCCTTCCACAAATGGCATCTACTGCTTGGCATATTACCAACTTTTCAAAACATATTCAACTTATATAAGGAAACCGTTTTTTATATCTCAATTTCTTAATATATATAGTTATTGTCTTTTTGCAGTTATCAACGAATCAGAGAGCGACCCTTATCAAAATGGGGGCCGAGGTGAGAGCATCCGAAGGTATGGGATATCAGTGAAAGGAGTTCAAATCCGCAGTAATCATATTGTATGCAAAATGTCGATAAATTGGAATATCATTCCATAGCATATCATAAAAGCTTATCATGACTTCATGTTGACCTAGTTTGAGTTTATGTTAGGTAAGCATGATCTTACTATGAGGTATTTTGCAAGCGCGTTTTGTGTATCGTTCCCAATATCGTTAAATTGTCAAAATATAGTAGCGTTAATACGTTTTATTTCTGCTACGTCAAAAATGTCCATGGAAACTTTGAGTTAATGAAAGTTTGTAAGGGCCTTGCCACGCTGGAAGCTTTTGCTAGTTTTTTTTATCCGAACAGAAAATGTTTTATTCAATGTACACTTTATGAAAAGCACAGACAAAATAGAAATAAACTATATGTTTTTAAATTTTCAAAAGGAAAAAAATCAAGGTTGGTTAAAGGGCAAGCTAAGAAATAGCTTCATGCATGGCCAGTCCCTAATACATGCATCGGACTTTCATTGAAGTATGATACAGCTTTTGAAATTATATTCATATTTGTGAAATTCGGATGTAATTGAATGGTATTTTAAACGTTTATATTTAGCAAAAATTCGATTGGATATGCTGTATCGATATATCGGAAAATATCACTCCACATTACTAATAGTTTCGTCTTTGGTCGATTCGGGCCATTCGCGCACTCGGCCTCATAGTTATATTCGATGGAATAACATTGAAATATGTTAAAGAACAAAACCTGGATGTATCGTGTCGATACATATACATTGCACTATATTGTGTGTATCGTTTCACCATTATAGTGAAGGAGAGCCAACCTTCCACATCCCACAAAATTTTATCAACCAACTTATAAAATGCCTGTTTATGAAAATATATTGGTACCAAGGGTATAACATACATTGAAATATATTTTGCCTATTTTGCTTATTTATTGTAAATGTTCTTGCTTAATCTATTTATTTTGATATTAATTGTTGTGGTTGTATGAGTAAGTGGGTGGATGCGCAGAACATATACCAGAGGAACAGTTAATCACCCCTTTATTATCATGCTTCACTAAACAGTGCTTAATAAGTATAATAATTAACATTTACACCAAAAGAGTTCTGCCAAACGTGGCTAATATAATTTATGCCCCCTGGGCAGCATAACAAAAGCATATTATTATTTAAATTCGCACTCGTGAAGTAAGCAGTACATGCTATGTTGCTTAAGCCATATTTCCGTGCTTTTATACACATTTTTTTCCAAGCATACAAAGAAGTGTTCAATTCATTACTACAAGATAGTTTTATCAAAACCTTTCTGATTGATTTGAAGAATTTGAAGAAGGTTATTTTTCTTGCAACATAAAAACGTATCATTGCTGCAAAAATATCATACATATACACGTACGTTTATGCTAAGTTTAATGTCATTTTTGTTGAAAAGGCTTGCTCTTTCAGCTTTTGCAGATTCGCCTCAACCCTTTGCTTTTGTTATGCCTGCTTTATTGGCTTTTGGTTTATCAAAAAAAGATATACATAAAAAGACATACAATTGTTGATTGTTGAATGTTTAAGACCATAATTTCGTTTCTTTAATACTGCGTTAGTTATTAATTATATATTATAATTGAAAACATTTGTTTAGATAACTCGGATCTGTATTGTGATGTGATAAAAGGGTGCTGATTAATACATTTAGTACATTGTTTTTTATTAAAATTGCATCGTGGATTTGCCGAAACGTATAGTATGATAATGAGTATTATGATACAGCGGAATATGCTAATGACGCGTTCACACGTAACAAGCCCGAAAAAGCTCGAGATACCAATTTCATTTGAGGAAAAAAGCGCATAATTCCAACAAACATATAATGCATTTTTTTCTTCAAGTGAAATTTGTATAAAACATTTCAAACCCGCTTTCGAGCGTTTTGGGTCTGTTTCGGGTAAACGCGCCTTTATGCTTCAATTGGATATGAAAAATGATTCATACTGATAAAAAATGCAATTGTCTTGATGACAAGACATATATTGAAACATGTTTTTGAAAAAAATAGCTATACAGTTAAATTAATGCTACATTTGTTAGGAAAAATTGGACAACTTTGTTCAAAACAAAGTTCATTTCAAATTGATAAAATAAGTTGTTCAATGTATTTAATGATAAAATATTAATTGATATCAGTTTTTCGAATCAAAAGGACATACGATTGTTGATCAATAATAATATCTATTCAAAGTATATTCGTAGGATATATATATAATCCGAAACCGCTTGGACTTAAATTAAGTTTGTTTGAAAATTACTTTTGGCTGTTAATATAGCGAATCAAACTAACATATTATCAAAGTATTGTATATTGAGATGAATCTATAATGGTTATATTTAGTATGATTTAGTAATATATTTATATATTTGCTTTTCTAAATAAACAAGAATTAATAATGCGTGATTTTATTTTCCTTCTTTTACGTTCATATATATAAGCATCAAGTAAGACGTATTGCAATACTCTTGCTATATTCATTTAAGTCATAACTGTTTTGTTTTAATGACAGTGGTTTTTCAAATATGAATATGGCTTAAGAGAGTGAATGGCAATACCTTCACGCATAACACTTTATTCAAACTGAACAAATATAGCAAAGTGTCATTGTCTTTAGCTGATAACATTATGAACAGTCCTTTTTCACGTTTAAGCGGCGCAAGGTGGCTGTACATACATGACAACGGCTGGTTGGTAATAGACAACATATTGCTGTGGCATTGGAGGTGTTTTTGGAAGAGCTTGCATATCCCTTCCATATTGTTGCATGTGGGCGTTGATAGAATTTCGGTGTCGATGCGGTAGCCAGCTGCAATGCTCATAGAAAAACGAATCAAGGCGTCCAGCCTGATAGCAGTTGTAGACATGTTCGACCGTGGACATCTCCTGCTTCTTCATAGCTCTTTGCGTGTCAGTGCCAACCCCTTTGATTTTGATCACATCATCCCATGAATAAAGACCACCTGTAAAATATGTATACATATATTTTTTGATGAGCTGCCTTAAAAAGATCTAAATGTATCTGAAAACAAGTTTAATACGTGACATTTACTGCTATCGTCGTCGCAAATGAACTTCACATGAGCGCATGATTTTGATTTAACTAATACGATTAATATTAATTTGATACATGTACATTCTGGCCGACCATGTATGGTATTAGTACAGTTGCACCGAACACAATTGAATATACACATGCGTGAGATATGACTATTTCAAATTAAGTGTATTTAATGTATTTACTTGACGTTGGCACAACGACGAGCTGAAGCGGAGGTATAGCGCCCATAGTGATTTTCTCTTCACTGCACGATCTGATATCTATAGCAAGAATTATTGAAAGCACAAACATGAAGCTTTGAATGCCGTAAAATAATTTTGATTTCAATATAATCTGCTAAATAATAGCAATTCTAGCGATATTTTGATGTGAATTGCTTATATAATTATTTCTTGTCGTTCTATACATTTCCTTTATTTATTGAATACGATCTAATACTTTGTATCAAATCTAAATGAAAAGTTGCTCGCAAAAAGGATTTGATTTTTCGCAGCTGTTGTATGTGAAGTCTTTTTACAATTTATTTCCGTGAGTTAAATTTAAATCATTTCCAATTATTGCAATTGAGCGTGGTGTTGCAATTTGACCACTGACACATTTAAATTAACATATTATCCTAAAGATTATACATGCTTCCTGGAAAAGTGTATAGTGACACCATTATTACTCGCCATTCCCATCGCAAGACCCCTTTGTGTAAGTTTTTTTTAAACGCAGCTATGTTAAAAATGCAATAAAGTTTACCTAAAAGTAATTATAGTTTCCTCTTTATTGAATAAACTAATTTCTAATTGCTGGGACTTATTTGTTTTATCACAGAGTTGTATATTCAAAACAACAATCTGTAAAAATTATCAAGAACATTTACTCGAACAAACTACAGATGGATACTCTTTATTATGAACCATTTACAAAATAATTCCCTCAACAAGACGTTATTTATAGATGAATTAGTTTAAATGGATCAAACACATATAAGGCTTACCTCAATTTGAAAGCACCTCGATTTTATTTAGTTATCGAATTCGAATCCTAGATATTATGTTTTCCTGATTGTTTTCCAGATAATTTGAAAAAGGATATCAATTTGATACATGTACATTCTGGCCGACCATGTATGGTATTAGTACAGTTGCACCGAACACAATTGAATATACACATGCGTGAGATATGACTATTTCAAATTAAGTGTATTTAATGTATTTACTTGACGTTGGCACAACGACGAGCTGAAGCGGAGGTATAGTGCCCATAGTGATTTTCTCTTCACTGCACGATCTGATATCTATAGCAAGAATTATTGAAAGCACAAACATGAAGCTTTGAATGCCGTAAAAAAATTTTGATTTCAATATAATCTGCTAAATAATAGCAATCCTAGCGATATTTTGATGTGAATTGCTTATATAATTATTTCTTGTCTTTCTATATATTTCCTTTATTTATTGAATACGATCTAATACTTTGTATCAAATCTAAATGAAAAGTTGCTCGCAAAAAGGATTTGATTTTTCGCCGCTGTTGTATGTGAAGTCTTTTTACAATTTATTTCCGTGAGTTAAATTTAAATCATTTCCAATTATTGCAATTGAGCGTGGTGTTGCAATTTGACCACTGACACATTTAAATAAACATATTATCCTAAAGATTATACATGCTTCCTGGAAAAGTGTATAGTGACACCATTATTACTCGCCATTCCCATCGCAAGACCCCTTTGTGTACGTTTTTTTCTAAACGCAGCTATGTTAAAACTGCAATAAAGTTTACCTAAAAGTAATTATAGTTTCCTCTTTATTGAATAAACTAATTTCTAATTGCTGGGACTTATTTGTTTTATCACAGAGTTGTATATTCAAAACAACAATCTGTAAAAATTATCAAGAACATTTACTCGAATAAACTACAGATGGATACTCTTTATTATGAACCATTTACAAAATAATTTCCTCAACAAGACGTTATTTATAGATGAATTAGTTTAAATGGATCAAACACATATAAGGCTTACCTCAATTTGAAAGCACCTCGATTTTATTTAGTTATCGAATTCGAATCCTAGATATTATGTTTTCCTGATTGTTTTCCAGATAATTTTTCTCATATATTTTCTCGAACAATCCGTGATGAAATAAGCATATACATGTATATTAGAAAACCTAAATGAATAAGTCTTACGCTATGTTATATGCGCACATGCTAGAGTAGAACGTTTGGTATTTTTCAATTATTGTTATAACCTTCATAGAATGGCTTACCTAAGATTCATTGTAATAACATAAACGTCATACACACTGTCGTGGTTATATGACATTTGAGGTTTTATGATATGTAACAGGAGAACTCGTCCCCAAAACCAACTCGCCCCGATTTGTTACCAATTCGACCCGTGAGCGAACTCGTCATATAAAAAGCTTTGTTCATTTGGATATCTCGTCCTGAAAAACTATTAGTCCTCTTTGGCGTGGCGTTCAACATTCAAATCGGGGTTGGGAGCCTTCATCTGATCCGTCTTTTGATGCGAAGATGCATACACATAGGGGTATAAACATGTGCTTGATCCGCCTTATGATGTTGATATAAATACAGCGTCTAAATGTCATATGATTTAATAACTACGGATAACTACGGATCAAATAATTGTATCAATTTTTGTTTAAAATGAAATCATTCGTAAGCAATAGGCTATAAAATAATCTCTCATGACAAAAAAAAACAACAGTAAAGTTGCTAAACTGTTCCGCGAAATTCATATAAAAACCAATATTGCTTGGTAAACTAAATGTTCTTCGAATTTTTTATCGATCGCAAAAAAAAATCACAAGTATAAACTCACGAAGATTTATTCAAAATACAAAAACAATTATATTGCAACAACACGTTTCCAAATACAAGCAAAATCGAATCCCCGATGCCTAATTCGATATAAAACATAATGATTGGTATTGAAAAATATTACTTTAGATCAACATTTCATTCAAAAAATCTTAACTTATCTTATACATTTGTTTACAATATTCTCACATGAACTGTTAAAAAATATAAAACAATGATCCGAAACGGATTTCAAATAGAAGTACATGTATAACGGTTTCAAAATCGTTCATATCAATATTTTTACTTTTGCTAGGTTTGATTGCATAATACCTTCGAAATTGCTATTTTTATGAACTAAACTGCATTTATCAACTTGTTGTTCAATATATACTACTAAATAAAACATTGTCACTAAAATACTGGCTCCAGCATAGATTATCTGTCGTCAGGCGTTGTGTGTTTATTTATGTTTATCAGCAAAAATAATGAAATTATCCGTTACCTTTCCGTTACACTTATTGTGTTTGTACCATGTGCACTTTACGACTTTGGGAATTTTCCATCAGTAAACAACTCCGGTTCTTTAACCAAAAGGAGCCGATAAATTCACTAGATCCTCTAAAATGTAATGACGTCTGTCTGCTACGGTTATACGATAAATGTGGTTTTATTACATACATGTATAAATGTTTTAAAATTTAATTCTTGAATATATTGATGCACCATTATTCTTATCTCAATCAATAGCAAAACGTTAGCAAGACAATTCTTAGGCATATATTCTAAATTGGTTAAAAAAGTGTCACTGTTTTGTGATAATTATCAACTAAATACTTGTTTTGTAACTATAATTTGCATCTAAATAATGTTATTTGAGTGTATTCATTTTCACGGACGAATGACAGGATAAATGTTCTTGTCATGACGAAAAATGTACATTTAAACTACAACACAAACAAAGGCATACCTTTTCAATATCAGTTTGAGTTGGGTGAATAAACAAGGCCGACCCAACATTAACCATAATAAAGCAAACAAGTTAACCATTAATTTTACTTGTGGTTACTTTTTTCCTTGATGTCGCAGATAGTACGATTAAGCATTTTAAACGAATACAATAAACTTTTCACTTAACAATAATATTAAATTTAATCCACTTTATATAATTAAACAAATAACCTATAACAGTTCGTCATGATAATGAAATAGTGATATAATTGAACTCTATTGATCACACCATAATTAAAGATGAAACAATATATCATTAAAGTTAATATAACTCCTGTTGTCAAATCTAACAATTATGTTAGAAACTAATCCAAAACAACAAAAGCAATAACATCAAAACCAATAAAACACAGAAGCATAACATACATCATATATAATACATCTCTATAATAAGTACAGTATACTAACGATCAAACAAAATAAATACCATTAAAACAATTAACAAAAATGACATATTTGTGAAACTTTGTATTGTAGTAGCATAAGACATACCAATCATCTACATGTCAATAACTGGCAATTAAAGAAGCGTGTATTTCAAAACCTGTAAACATTTTAAAACTTATCAACGGGAATAATACTCTTATGATTATAATACTCTATGTGCTTCGAGTCTCAATAGGCTAATTGGAGCCTCAATTGGCTAAAAGCAGAATTATCTTAACTTCTACTCTTCTTTGGCATATTTATTCCACTTGCTTTTCAAGCTTTCCATTTGATCGCACACACAATCTCGATAGACATAATTTAAGTTTTTACAATATCTTTTCAAAAACGACTCAAGTTTCCCATCAAGGTAAAGATCAAAAATATCCTCAATGGTTGTCATGCCATGCTCCAAAAATTTAGCTTCCGTTTTCCGTCCTACACCTTTTATCTTTTGCAGATTTGTATCGTCGAGTCGTAGTTTCGTCATCTTTTTGGTGATAGTCTTTTGATCTTGACACTGCAATAACAAAAATGCAAAATGTGTTTTCAAATGTATGCATCTTTCCATTCAACCCGCTCATTCTGACATAAAATTAACTTATATGCGTAAGCCTGAGGTCGTGGTAATGGTTGTGTACAGCTTCTAGCATATAAGCAAAATCTTATTCAATTCTAATGTATTTTAATTCAGTCAAGCTTCATTGTTATAAAGATGTATATATACATGTTAAGTGGAAATTGCATTAAATGAACTAAACAATAAGGATCTGTTAATACTTACCTTTATGAATATGTTATTATTCCTTTATATATCTCTCGGCTCTCCTGTCGTTGATGCACACCTGATTGCATAAAACTCCGTAGCTTTGTAAATCAATGTTATGATTGAAGGATAAACAGAATACAACGAAATATGTCTTAATTCAAAGGGCCTTAATAATCAATTATTGCACAACTAATTCTAATAGTATAACCACATATCCACATTACTCAAACAAAATATAGAGTGAGATAATCAGAACTATGGCCATATTTTTTATTAATAGTTATGATTGGTTAAAGTTGTTAGGGCGGTTTGTTAGCTGAGTGAGTTTGTTGTCTTTGTGGGTAATTTTAGTAAATATTTTTTCATGTCGCCTTTGAACACATTCTGTATACGTTCGATTTATTTTTTTGTGCAGAATACAGTGTATTATGAGCAAAATTATGTAATTAGATTTTAATACTCATTTTTTATCGCTATTTTTGCTTTTCTGATTTCAGCATACTTTAATAATGCATAAAAAAGGGCTTACACGATTGTTGTGACACAAATGAGTCAAATGAACCCAAAATGTCGTTTTTTTTATCATGTTACCGCCAATACGTCAAATAACCGTGCAATATGATGTCATTTTATCAAAATAAGATATAACCTGTAAGTTTTATACAAGCAAATAAACAAGAGCTTACTGAAATATTTTGACAATGTTGACTCAATTTTGCAGACTGGCAGTACATTTTTTTCTTCCAAATGTAAAGATGTAGATAACATAAAACACGAAACAATATAACTCATACGTTAATTTTCAAGAATATTTTCAATGTTCATAATTCTTCTATATGATATGAGATATTGTTAAACAAAACATATCCCAAAAAAGTATTTCAAACCGGATGCATGTAAACCGCTTACATTTGGTTGTATTGTAGTCAAACACACTATTTTCAATATGTGTATTCGGACTGTTTTGGTGTATTTGAACTCATAAAAGCGTTACAAGCTATAAATTGAACATAATCTATTTTTCACAGACCATTTTGATTATATAGCTCTAATTTGACATGCACTTATTTACACAACTAAATATTATGCTGTGATATTTCAGAACTATTTTTTCAATGAGATACAATATATTTTATTTAATATATGAAATATAAGATTGTGAAATGAGCAATCATACTTGTATTAAAATCTTTAATGCAACAAGAAGCAAGCATATGCACTTTTCTATGACATTATTATGTTCAATGATATTTTGGAAAAATAACTCGATTGTAAGTCCACTTTGATTTCAATCATAATGTCTCTATAAAATGTTTTTGTTAGTTTTTGTTTGTAGCAATGCATTCAATATTTGAATGAGTTCATAATTGATCAATCAATACAACTTTGCAAGGTAGTTGTGCGCACATAAAATAATCAATAATAGGAATGAAAACTACAACAGGATATCGTTTTAGTGTACAAAGCCAATATATCAATCTATATTAAATCACAGGGAATAACCACTAAACATGAATACATAATCAAGTTAATATCAAAATCTAGTACACATGTGGATAAAATTGTAGTTCAAGATTGCATGAACGCAAATACAATCGATTGAAAATATAAGAAATATTTCCCATACAAAACTTTATTTGTAATCAGACCAAGTACAAATATCAGTATAAACCAAAACGTTTTCAACAATGCAATGCATGTGAAAACAAATCCCACCAGTGCACACTTCCAATAGGTGGCGTCTCAACTTGAAATGACAATGAATGGATAATTTATCATCCGTACAAAGTCAGACCGCTAAATGTCGATACCCAGAGAATCAAGCGGAGAGAAAAATGTTTCAGGTACCTGGATCGTGACGAAAACCAAAGGCTTTTCAATAAAACAAAGCGCTTTTTTTCATTTTATTCACGAGAAAATAGTAATAGATTTTTTTTCAAATGTTTAAATTGAAATACAGCATATCATAGTTAATTCCAAGAAATATAAACAAGTATTAAAAGGCCTACGCTGTTCATGTCGATTTACTTTCACAATATATATCAAATAGACCATCATTTGAAGTGTCCATGCATAACAACAAAGACAAATAGTTAACAATTTTTAAGCCGTCCCTTGATTTAGCCATGAGCAATTTATATACTTTACAATTAGTTGACTTGTGGTTAACACATTTCCATTTTTACTCGGAACCTTTGAAATGGATTCGGCAGATGTTTTGGTCTATCCAGAAATATGTGTAATATGTCGGTATAGAAAGAAAATGTTTGCAGCCGATCTTCATGAAAGACAGAGATGTAAGACGAAGACGAAGTGAGTTATCGCCGAAACTGCAGCCACGTGGGTCTCAATCGACTTCATTGCAAGCAAGAGATCAAGATTCCACATGTTCAACGGTGAGTAGTGCGATGATGATCGCAGCCATACTAAAGTCCTCCTGAGGGAAGCGGTGAAACATGTCTTTTCTCCTGATGACCGCCTGTCTCCTAAACTACGACCTTTTTTAAGACCAACCATGTTTTAGTATGCTCAATCGTGCTTGTAATAGTATGAAGAAAATTCAAAATACAGTTAAAAAGAACAAGAAAAGAAAAAAATACCTAAGATGTTTCACTAGAAAATTAAATATCATATTCTATTTGAGAAAACAATATGAACAAGTACTAAAAACCCCGTATGCTTGCGCGGTGATGGACCTACACAATAACTATTAAATAGACCCTCATTGTATGTATCCGGACAAAACACCTAAGCTGAAATTAAATTATAAGTCCGCCCTTTGATGTTTACGTATGAGCACCTCATCTACTTTGAAAATCATTTGAATTGAGTGTTTCACATTTTACTCGAAATCTTAGGATATGAGGTAGCAAGGTAGCCAGAATGCTTGTTGGGTCCAGAAATAAGTGCCAAAGGTAACGCCAAAAACCATATCCTCATTGATGACAGAAGACGAATTGCCATCACATTAACATACACCTAAATTGCCATCACCATGGACACACAGGTCTGTCACCGCCCAAACTGTAGCCATGTAGGACGAAACCGACTTCATCGCAAGAAAGAGAACGATATTCTACATGTTCAACGTCGAGAAGTGCGATGACCATCTCAGCCATGCTGAAGATGTTCTGATTGAAGTGGTGCTGCATGCTGCCTTCTTCATTGACGATCGCCTGTCTCCTGAAAACGGCTTTTATTAGGGTCTTTTTAGGGCTTACCAGTCTAACAATATAATGAGAAAAATACACGAGTGGGTGGTCTGGATATATGTTCATGGTAAAATTGTGATGTAATAATTTCTATGATGTTTACGTAATGTTTATTTATGAAAACTATTAATTATGCTACAATAATGTTATTTTATGCGTTACGTTTAATTTTGAAACACTATCATTGTTTCTTTCATATACAAAATGGTATTTGTACCAATTGCGAAATGATTTTGATATTTTGTTCATGTAATGTCAACAGTCACATGGTTTTTGTTTATTAACATATTATTTTAAACACGTGGTAAGTGCAAACGTACTTCGAGGGAAATATGGATAAAAATATGCCATGGTCAGATGCCATCCCACAAATCCTTATGTTTTATACCAATCAAAAACCCCGATCATGAAATAAATCAATAAACTTCCTTGTGTTTTGTATGAATGTGTGCTTGTCGATGAATGAAGGTAAAACAAAAAATTGTCTATATACATAACAATCTGGCGTTGACCTCTCATCTCTTGTTGATATGTTTGACAATTTGGTGTTGACTTCATATATATGACAATTTTCAGACATCGTTTTATGTAAAACCAAATGGCTTTGAACGTTTGCATGAATAAGAGTTATTTTTACTTTATTTATTCTATTTATTCACTTATACAAATAAACCATCGTGGGTAAATGTTCCCTTGATTAACTTTTGATTTGAACTAAATAAAATATAACAAGCATTTACATGTTGACAGTTGAAAGGAAAAAAAGAGAAACAAACGAATAATGGAATGTATAATTACAAGCAAAATTATACGGAATTTTTGTCATCTAAATAGATGATTAGAACTTTAGAGGACCACTTTTTATGAGTTTAATTTCATTTTGGTATGAAATGCCTAGCTAAATACTTTGAATGAAATAGCTATTAACAACTACATTTTGTTTTTAGCTGCAAGACTTATAAGAATCAAGGAAACACCTCTAGATCTGATTTCATAGTTTAACCACTTATTCGATATTTTAATAATACTGTTATTCTGATATATATATAGCTAGGTATGTATTTGAACGCTCTTATCCGTCTATAAAATTCAAATCACCATTTTATAAAACATATTCTTTAAATATAATCATGTATTACATATTCGCATATTTTAAGTGGTTTTATACCTCAAATACTAGGTTTAGAATGCAGCTTTTGCGTTAGTACTATCGAACGCGTTGCATGCTTTGTTTAATGTGTTTGGAACCGATGCACTTTAATGATGCATATGCCAGGATAACAGTAATATGTTGTTCATTTTTGTTGTACTTCCACATAACAACTAAATTTATCATAGTATTTCATTATACCACAATAGCAACATTATGAGAAAAAATGGGAATTAAAAACAACGACTTTGTGGCTGCGAATATGATGATTAAGCACTGCGCTGAGTCCAAAACTATTTAAGTGACAAATCGCCAAGTCTAGCATAAAATTATTTTGCAGAATTTGGAAATGGAGGCTCTACAGTTTACACCTTAGAGATAATTGTTTTTAAACGAGAGCTTTTTCACTTTATATAAGACAAACAATTGAAGGAAATGACGAATTCTGCAAAGAATTTTACAATAAATCATTCTTAGTAAAATCACCATCCGTAATGATGTATAAAGATTCCCTGTAGGTTTGAAAGCTCAACGGTCAAAACCTGAGGGGCGGAAAGGTTTTATAATAGCTTATCATAAAATATCGCACGCGTACAGTGTAAGCCTTAGCATCGAACCACTGTGCTCACAACTTATAAGGAATATTGTGTTTGATATTTGTTCTACGATATTTTAAAGAATAAAACAAAACAAGTTTTAATAACTTGGAGAGCAATCAATTAATCGATCAATGTGTAAAAAAAGTGTTCAGTTGTACTGAATTTGAATCTTATTCCTACGTCATCATGATTCTCTTTTTGGGGCATTCAAACCGACATGCCGGATCGATTATCGCTACAATCAGGGGTCGGATCCAGCAAGGGGGAAACCAGAAATATATCATTTTTCGTCTTTCATTCTGGTTGTCTGTCTCTGCCAAGCAAGCCATTTCTTAGTCTTCAACAGACGTCTAAAGTTTAACATGATGGCAACGGAAAAAAAAGATAACAGCCAGAAAACCGTTGTGATAGAATATTGATTCGACCCAGGTATGTTTGGTGACACTTTACACATGACTGTGTAATACTGGGCATTTTATTTTGAGCATAAGTAATAAAGAATTGATTGATCCCTTATTCATACAAATATATCTGGCTGCTGCAATCTTCAAAAAAATCGGAAAAACAAATTTTCAAAAACGATATTCCTTATGAGTTGTTGCAACAATAGACTCTCGTATAGGCAAGGTTTCTGCAGTCTTTAATAAACTCCGCCCAGTGTCGAACACCAAGAAAATTTCGACCAGCACACGCCTTAGAATATTCCAAGCAGCAGTTGTCGCCACCCTGTTATACAAATGAAAACGTAGAACATCACTGAACAAGCAAAAAGACTTGTTTTCTTCTTCGACCGGTGCCTTAGACGAATCCTATGTATAACACGGGAAGACAAATTGAGCACAGACATACTGCTTAAGCGAGCATACTCACCAAATTGCATGAAGTTTCTGAGGCGAAAAGGGCTTTCCAAGTTCAAACATGTTGCCCCCACGGCACCAGAAAGGGTGCCAAGAAGAACTTACTTCTGGCAACCACGGGGCAAAAGAAGCAGGGGACGTCAGAGGCAGAGATGGAATGACACCTGACTGAGGGACCTAAAACTGATGTTCCAGACAACTGATGGGGCGATGCGTGTCGCATCAAACTGAAAAAAAAATGAATCATTGTTACCGCACTGTGTGGACGACTGACGACAACACACTAGTAACAATAATTAAAAAAATAAAGATAAGACAAAATAGGGCGAAAATGGTTCAATGGCGCCTACAATGATTCAAGCCTTATTCAAAGCACACGCAGTGATGAGGGTATCATTAACATAAAGCTGATTTTGTAGACAGATTATGGTAGCTCTACCAAGAATCCGGAGGGGATTTAGGATTAAACAAATTGTTTATTAAGAAAGCTCAGTACTATATAACGTACAGTGGCAATGCCCAAAATCAGTTTTCGTTTCACGAAAGCTGAGACAAAACATTTAGTTACGTTTCTCAGAGGCTGCCTCGTCAGTCTGAGTCTCCAACTTTGCAAGTAAAAAACGAAATTGATTTAATAGCTCATATTCAAATGATTTTTATATGAATTCTACGATGTTTAATAATGTTTCTAACGCATGTATAAAAGATACAAGAAATTTTAACGTTTGCAAAAAGGACACCTGTTTTACCATCTTCTGCATTTTATGTAGTCCAACCCACGTTTCAATCACACGGCACCCATCACACTTTTTTTAATTAACATAATATAATGTTAGAATATATTGTCATACTCGCAACAATTAGACAATGGCTGCGGTTATTTAATATAGTTCAGTCTAGTGTTATTTCACCTCGAAACGGGACCATTTTTATCTTTTTCAAATAATTCGTCAGAAAGAGAGCCAATTAAACGGAGATCGGTTGAGTACTCAATTGAAGCAAGTTTTATAAACTATTTCTAACCAAATATTTATTGTGACTAACGTAACTTTATTTTCACTGTTTATAATACTGCCTATAAAAATAAAGCACACTCATTTTTCAACACATATCACAACTGTCCAATGTACTTTAATGCATATATCAATGGTGAAAGTGGAAAGGGATTTTACTCTTTTGGACAGCAGATATAATGTTTCAGAGAGCGGTATTGTTCCAAAGCAAACATATCCCAAATCATTCAGTTTATTAGCTTGTTTCATACACGAGTAATATTACAATGGTTAATATGATAACACTAATGCAAATTCATTCATGTCATTTGATCAAATCTGACTTTTGGTGTGGAGCAGAGAAGTTTTCAAAAACTTTTAAAAATTGTGATGCTATAATGGCACATCAAAAAACGATGCCGCCTTTTTATAATAATCAGCTGTCAAATGTACATTGTCCATGTGCATTTCTAATTTAGTTGACATAGGGTACATATCTATGTAAGCGATGTTAGGAAATTTAGTGACTATCATTCTCTTAACAGATTGGTTCCATTCCTGTATACACGCATTATTTTGTCTATACTTTGGGTCTCCTTTCACGGCACTAGTAGATATCCATATAATGCTTTTACAATGCGGTTGTAAAAGTGATAGATATGTTTCTACAGCGTTGGTATACTCAAGTGTCGTTACTTCGTTAGCGCCTTCGTGCAATCCTACGTTAGCAACGCAAACGTCCCTTGTTTTGTTGCGTAAATATGGACCAATAGGACCTAGACTTGTATAGTGCTCATCTGTTGAACCTTCTATGACTTGAAGCTTTGCAAGAAATTCAATGTCTTTCCTTCCGCACCGGAAATAACCACAGCGACATCCATTCTCATGCGTGTTGCAGAATAACTTATAAAGTTGTCTCATAGGGATGAAATGATCGAAAGGAGACATTGCTAAATAGTCCTCCATTGAACAAGAACTGTTACATTTTTTGAGAATGGAGCAATTATGATGTACTTGCGTTACTAAGTTGCGAACGAGAAGTTTCATTGTTGAATCGCCAAGGAAAAGCCAGGACTGTTTTGGTTTACGGTGGAGAAAATTCGCTACAAATCGCTGACAATCGTTTCTGGTTATGTTGAGAGTCGTATATTGTTGGTCCTTCCACGTTCCGCGATTATGGCAGATTTGTTTGGTGCGGATCCAAGTTTGATGGCTCTGTAATATAATAGGTAGATTATTCCATCAATATCATTCTTTGAAAAGTGTAATTTTGTATAAATATATAACAATATTCATATATAAACGTTAATCAGGGGCCATATTTTTAACATTTAAGCGTGACTTTATTCTGAGTATGTCGGAAAATTCTTAGATATGATGGTTAGATTTATGCAATCAAATTGTAAAAACAAATATTATATGTGATATGAATTCGCTTGAACAGAAGAGCGATTTTCTATGTTTGAATAAAAATGTGGCTTTCGAGCTTTCTGTTTTTGAGTTTTTATTAACGGGCTCTTCTGTGTATGCGGACGAGGTTTAACACAAATACCATGCTATGCTCAGTGCTTTCGTGTGTTATTTAGTAAACAAACAAGTCTAAATTTTAAAATTTATATATGATATTAATGGGGACAATCAATATTTTGGCAAAAACAGAATAATTTGATTTAATTAACGTCTAAGGCTACGGTTACATACATCGCAAGGTGTGATTTCTGAGTTGCAGATTCTCAGTGAGAATTTCACTGTTTTTTTTTCTGTGTAAAAGATATCTTAAGGAATGATGGAATTATCGTTGCTTGCTATTTCCAAAACAAAGAAAAACAGTGCAAAATCGCCACCTCGGAAATCTCAGCTGGCGATTTATGTAACCGAAGGATTACAAAGTCGGCGGCAAAACACAGAACAATTGAACAATTTAGAATTCCCCACACACTTTCGCGTAAGAATATTGAAAGTTTGAGGACTATTTTTGAAACATGAGTTTAAAAGAAAATAGCATGGTCGACAGGTAGCCAGGTGAGAACTATGAAGGTTATTGATATTATATATTTTCTTAAGGATACAATGAATTCACGGAGATTATACATTTTATGTTTGGAACGGGTCGACAGGTAGACAGGTCGACAGGTAGACAGGTCGACAGGTAGCAAGTTGGGAACTATGAAGGTTGTTGATATGCGCCGTAACGATTTTTAAGGATATAACATATTCACGGAGATAATGCGCATATATTATAACTCCCTTCATTATTAATAAAGATAACTTCTAATGTGCTGTTATCTGTCGACCTAACGACCGGTCTACCTGTGACCTGTCTATCAAACATGAAACTATATTAGGGCCGCATCACTTCTTTTTTAAACTATTTTTTACTGTGTGGGGTATTCTAATTCTTAGCTAGAACAATTAAAAGATTAACGATTATTATATTTTGAATTAATGATTTTTGCTATGTCGCAATAAAAAATACATCCATAAATAAAAATAAACGCTTTAATCATAACGATTTACGACCCCACTCCATATATTGAAGAAGGGTTAAAAAAAAGATATTTGGGCACCCGAATAAACATAGGAAATGATACTCACCATGCTATTTTTCAAAGAGTTATTTAAACTTATTGTTGCCGAGGCATATTTCGGGATATGTATTTCTTTGTGTACAATCCAATCAGATATTCCAAGCATCAAGAATGTAAATCCAATGAACACGAAAGTGAATTCAGAGATATACTGCATAGTTACTATTAACTGTGTTCACCCTTATTTTACTCCTTAATCGTTTCATCTAACAGAAATATGCATAAAGAGGCTGTTGTCCGTATTATTACACATTTATCAATTTATCTGACAGAATGATGCATGTAGTCTTTATAAATATTTATCCAAGTTAAGCCATAAAACATGAAAATTATTTCAACGAACATCAGCCTTAAACGTTCTCTAGAAAAATATATCTAAATGACACTTATGATAGTGTACAAATAAAACAAAAGTTTCCTGAAAACGTTGGCCTGAAACGTTTCTTTGAAAACATATCAATTTTAATGTCATTTATCGCGTAGCTTATAGAATTTAAACTTTGTTCTCAATGTGCAGAAAATTTAAAAAAAAAGTAGGGTTTAATTCTATTGAATATACAGTTATATCATAGGGCGTTGACATTAAGTGCAGTTGCAATTAAAATGCACTGTTGCATTTGTATTGTTCACACCCCGTTACACAGGCCTGCAAACCTTCACTTTTGTACAGACAAAGCAATACCGCATTTAATGTTATACAAACAATGCAAAAATATAATGACACAAGACAACCCTAATAGACTTATGTTTTGCTATGTGTCATGTCTTTTTTGACAATGTTTGGGCTGCTTATTTCGAATATGAAAACCGAATATATCTATAAAACCAATATTATCCATGTTTATTTATAAATTATCTCTATATAACTGACAAGACCACGCAGTACGTCAATTCAATAGTTTCTTGAATATTCGTTAATTCACATTTTTCAATTGTGTTGTATTGTAGTTGTATTTAATAGCTTTAAAAAAAATACTTAATGGAAATTTAATTTCATCGGGAATCATCTTTTAATCTAGTAAAAAAGCCAAACCACTTAGTCAAATGTTTATACGAAAATTATTATTTTTTAAATGTTTTTTATTGTTTTTTCATAAGATTTGAATCATATATTTTCTACACTTAAAATATAATTCACATATAAGATCAGAATACATAGAAAAATCTTAATAACATGAAACAAATGTTGATGAATTGTCATGCTGAAAACTCTCAAGAATTGATCAAAGAATTGGCTTACTTATGCTCTACAATAAAATGGAAATTTCGATTCAAATTCGAATTCCGCCGAAATTAAACATAGCTTCTCAGGCACTGTTATGCCATAAGTCAGCGAAAGGACTTGACTTACTTGACTTAGATGCTCAGGACTCTTCGTCCCCTCGCTCTCTCCAGACGGCTGACTGTACGCCAATCACCACAACCCGATGCTCTGCGCTCTGCGGTAGAAATAGGGAGCCCTGTGTCTTCATACAGGTCTTCTCTATGTAAAATTTAAAAATAAACTCTATCAAGGAATAAAAAAACTGTGGTTAAATGATTTTTCAAAAATGAAATTATCGGGTAACAAATTGAGGCGCCCTTTTAAGGTTTCAAAGAGTCTGAATGCATGTTAGCGACGTGTTGATGAAGAATTTTGCAGAAATATGTCGCTCTATAGAGATGATCACGAATGTTGTCCATTTTATTGGCGTTGTCCAAAAACGTATACGTAGAATATGAAAAATAAGAACTTAATGTGTTTTCATTCATGTCTTCTCCAAGTAATTTTTAATCGGTCAAGAAATAATAAAAGTCACCAAAATGAACCCAAAAAAGGAAGAATTTATCCGTCAATATAGTGATGTTCCAATGTTTCAAAAAGTGCTATTGCATGTTTGCTTCGTGTTTATGATGAATATCGCAAAAGTACATGTCGATCTAAAGAGATGGCTCTATGTGCAAAAGACCATTTTTCTATTGGAATTCGAGTGAACGCCCCCCTCCCCTTCATGGCGTTCTCATGCGACTTAATATAAAAGGAATAATACCCGAAGGTTCAATATCAATAGACGTCTATGGTTATTGACAAGCCTGAAAGGCGCTTGCATTACTTGTTCCGTTTCCAAGGGTCAATAGCCATGTTGCTATGGAGCATGAGGATTCTACTCATTTATTACATGATTTTTATGTTAAAATTATCAGGGCCGCAAGTACCGAGCAATATCAAAAGTTATATTGACCGGTTGGAATTGTCCGGTTTAATGCGTCAAACATGTAAAAAAAAAATTGAAATAATACCTGAAGGGTCCTTATCATAATGGTTATTGGCCTGATGCAGGTGTACCCATCGAAAGATTTTTGAAGACTTATTTTGTTATGAAACAAATTCATTCGCAGCTTTAAGTGGTGAATTATTATTCCTTTAAATGAAAACTATATTTTTGCCAGCCAGGAAAGCCCGAAAAATCGTTGCCACAAAAAACGCTGCCAACAAAAATAGATACCCTTCATGCAATGCTTCATGTCCATCTGAAAGTTCACCAAAATGAGTATATTCCCATGTTTTAGCCTGATTATTAACCCGAGGGTTAATAACCATTTTGATTAGGTCCCTAAGGATTATTTTATTGCATTTAATTTACGCATAGAATTTGAAATGTACAAGATCAGTCTAAGCGGAAAATATCAAAACTGATTTTGCCCTGGTGATATTACCTTGAATATTGGTTAAACATGTAAAATAAAAATAGAAATACTAATATAGACTTTTCACAGATACTACTCTCAAATCGCTACAAAACATTTCATGTATGACACGAAAACATACAATTCGAGGTAAAAGGATTAGTGGACGATCTCTAGCACGTGTTACTTGCAACGCCATTACTGTCTTATTTCTTTATCCATGATAATAACATTTACCATTAATATTCAGGAGATATAAAGCTGAATTCTGATGCACAATTCTGCCTAATAAAATGTGTTTACATTGAAAAATCTTCAATTGAATCTGAAAATTGGAGCTTTTTTTAGCAGTAAAAGGATTAGTACTTCTACATGCATTTTATGAAGATTTTCTTGGTTTAATATGTTTAGAACATATTTACTGATATGAAAAAAAAGCAGTATGACATATTTTCACATATTTCTATCGTTTCTAAAAAAAATATTTTTAAAATAGATATACGCGTATATTTTAACACTCGTCTGCTTTCATTGGCCTATATAGTTAAAACAACTTCCAAATGAACCATTGTGTGCAAAATCTTTCGAATCAAAATTTGCGTTTATGCGTATCGAATTTTGTCGTTCTATCGAATTTTTCATTTCTTCGTTTTTCATTTGTTGGAACGACTTTAGAATTCCCCACACACTTACGCGCAAGAATATCGAAACTTAGACGGACTACTTTTTTATAGATATAAAAAAATCGTCTTTGGTCGACACGTAGAAAGATAGGCGCATGAAAAGTATTGTAAAGACTT
>LQRL01111726.1:0-30851 GCA_001703475.1 Hydroides elegans
TGATAGGTTTGTGTGTCAGAATAGCTTTGTTTCCTGTATGAAGTTTTGGTGTGGATATGGGTGATGAGGCTGCTTTTGGTAAGCCTGGACTGCTAAACTTGGAACAATTTGAGCTATTGATAGCAGGTGTATCGATTGAGCAGTGAAAGGAAGGATGGTTTGAATAGTCAAGAGAGCCAACAGATGAAAGTCTAGTTTTGTCAGAAATTTTACTGGATTCCATGCGAGTGGCAATGTCATCCTTGAAACTAGGGTCTAGGGGATAGAAGAAAGAACCACGGGAATTACAAGTACAAGTAAGGTACAGTCCTGAATTTACGATGATTAAAGCATCAATTTATGTTCGTAATAACGCAACGATGTTGTAACAATAATACATCATATGTGTTCAGGACTAGATAAAGAGGGTTGACAGATTGTGTCTTTGATTTAGGACCTAATTTAGGTCCTAAATCAATCTTCATATTAAAGTCAGTATATAATTTGTCAATACTTGAATTTTAAAAGAAATGAAAGAGGATAATCAGTATATTAATAATAATTGAATCAGAACGAATATTGCCACGTTAAAAGGATATAAATGGCCTGACACGGACCGCGACTTTAACAGATTCAGCCATGTTTGTTTATGGCTGTCCCAACAAATCCTTCGCGACGAAATAACTAGCTGCAGAAATATCCAAAAAATGTTTTACTTCAAAAGATATATATTTTTTCTTTTTCTAACTTTATATTTATTTAACCATATACTCGCTGTTGTTTTTATGCTTATATCTTTATTTATTTTATCCTAGTTAAAAAAGTATTAAAACTTCACAGAAGTTACAGTTTTTGACTACACTACTAAACAACAACGGCACAGCCAATCAACGGTGGCAAAATATTTCGACATTTGGTAACACATTCTACCGCTACCATAACACATTATTTATCCCGCAAACATTTTTTAAAGTCACAAATAGTATTCACACAAATTTATTAGCTATTTGTTCAAAACTGTTGACATAGATAAGGATTTGATAAAACACACTAATGTATGTAAATGGATTAAGACAAGCTTGTAATATGGATCAATTGCGAAGGGTCTTTGATTGATTGGTATTTTTTAAAGACTCTGTGTACATTTACACATATGTATTCTTAAGTTGTTTGCCCATACACAAATTAAAATGATATATATTTCACAAGTTTTGAAACAAAGTTTCGGCTTTATCTTCAAATAAGTACGCAATTAGTAAGTTTATTTTACAGGACATCGGGCTTAAGACATAACATGACCATAAGCTTAGTCTTTGTATCGATAGAAGTCAACTCGAGTGTATTACTTAATATGCTGAACGAGGCTAAGTTGGAGAATATTCATTGCCTATTTCCTGATATCCAGCGACCGCTAATCGAACATTGCGTCCAGTTTTGAAATAAGTTGAGTACTCTTCTATGGAATCACGCGTAACTACACATAAACTGCAGTTACTGAAATTGCCCCAATGTATCTATTGTGAGTGCGTCATTGCATTGGTGACGTCACAGTCGCGTTTTTTAACGACAATTGTCATTCTTTTGAATGGAGCCGAACACGCTTCGCAAACAGTAAAGGTAGTAAAAATTGGGTTCTATGAACACAATTTCCACACCGAAATGAATTTGCCTTTTAATTAGACATTTCTGCGCATTTTTATAAACGCATGTACTGGGTGCGGCCGATTTCTAAACTTGTAGAATAACGGTTTAATAATATGGGGTGCACCCAAAAACTATGTTTGGTGCAAAAATCTCCCGTTTTTTTAAACGGGAGAGGGACAATATAGCGGTTTCGTTTTCATTAGAACTCATCAGGCTGTCAGGATATAAATTATTTTATTTTTATTATATACATGCATGTATTTAATTATGCAGTATTTATTGATCCATGTGCATGTAGTAATGCCCACAATTTGACGTATGCTTAAAATGGGAAAGGTATTTTAATTTTCTTAAAATACAATGGTAAATCAGATATTTCTTAGAGTATTTACTGGATTTTTTTCCAGGAGCACCCAACTGCTCACAGGAGCGGCAAACTTTCTAGAGTTTCTAACCCTAGAAGCGAGTGTATTACTTAAGACCATATCTTATTTGATTAATTTTCTCAATTTTTAATTTCCCTGTATTTCCAAGTTTTCTCAGCAAATCCTATACTTTTTAAAAGGTTTACACTGTTTATCGTATAAAAGCGTTGTTTTTTTAAAGGAAATTTCCAAAATCTATCATGATTTATATGCTTAAGGTAATATTTCGACATTCTGCTCCACAATATATATTTGTATCTCTTTAATATAACAAATATGGTATATTTTATAAATTCTTTTTTAATAAATGATGCAATAACATAGCAAAACGAGCATTAAAGTGATATATTTAATATTCCATTAATCATAATAGCGAATCTTAAGATTTCGAAACGAGTTACATGTAGGTTCATCAAATGCTCAATTTGGTAAAAATTGTTGTATGGCGTTGCGGCCTGGACCGCTATTCTCCGCTCATCCTTAAACTTATCCTTAAAGTGAGTAAGTTTCATCCTCAAACCTCACCCTTAAGTTTGAACCCTATTCTCCGCTTTCCTCATCCTTAAGTTTCATCCTTATCCTCAAACTTAAGTTAAAAATCCAACTATTTTGAAAACGGTTACTACGATTGAATTTTATGAATGAAATAAGTAGTTCATAGGTGTCCAGAAAATTCAATCCAGCATTTGGAAATAGCTTTTTTTCATAAATAGAATTTTATTACGCAAACAAAGTAAAAAGAGTCAAATTTCAAATAAACTTCATTTATAAGGGTATTTGCATCGATAAAAATTGACAAAGATAGTATTTTATGATTTTTAGAAAATAGCATCGACCTTGTCTGAAATTGCAGCAAATTGATTTTTTTTTCAGTATTATTCTGTGAACAAGACATTTTGCTTCTCAAAATATTCCTAAATGATGTTTATGTTGTGTTTCAATCGTTGAAAATGGATTTTAGTTTTTTTTCAAACTCATTTTTATCATATAAAGTTACTTCTTGATGGCCTCTAGAGCTACCTTAAAATTTCTCAAGGTCACCCTTGAAATATGAGGATAAGAATAAGGATGCGGGTAGCGGAGAATAGCGTCATCATTAAAAGTTGCTCTCAACCTCAAATTTGAGGATATGTTTGAGGATAAGGGTAGCGGAGAATAGCGGTCCTGGACTATCAATATGCCATTTAAATAGTGCCTGGACATATTTAAAATATCGACCCGGATGTTATGCCACAATAACGAGACGAACATATCTGCTCGACAGCATCGTCATAGTCAAGCGCGGAAGAGTGAGACTAAGATAAAATTGAGTTGCACAATCATGCAATGGGCCCTCTCCGAAAAGACGTGCCGCAATTATCTAGACTGATAAAGTTGACGTTGGTAACTCGCAACGTCAGTCGGCTTGTCACTATGTAAAGTAAGGAAGTGACATGAAATTGTGTGAACTATAAAAAAGGATATATTCATAGTCATATACATATTCACGCAAATTTAAATTACAACTGAGAATTATCAAGCACTATAAATTTACCCCTAAAACCACCTCATAGTCTGCATTTATTAAATGACACTTCAATGCAAAACTTGTTTTCACATAATTAATAATTATAATAGGATACTTTATATATGTAAATTAATTCTGATAAAGAGATAAGCATTTGTGTGTGACTTGATTGTGAAAATTTTCTTATTCATCCATGATATCATATTGCCAATAAATTTAGGTTTGGCGTATTAATAAGCATTAAGAGTCCATAAAACACAAGTGTTTTATAACTTTGATATCAAACAAAAAAGATGTTTTTCGTTATTTACATATAACCTATTCAAACAAGCTGTATTCTTTATGCAATATTTCTACATCGAATTAAATCCTTATCGTGATATATGGGTTTTCATTGTTTGACCCAGAATAAAATGTAATTGGATCAACACGTATAAGCAGTTAAAATCATTTATATTACCAAACAAATTTGCTATAAATGCATGGGAGAACTTTTTTAAATATGTAAATATGATCTGTCTATAAAGAAACTAGATTTAGATTTTTTGCAGTTTTGTTGTAATAAAATTCTATATACGGGTTCAATATAGTTTTTAACTTATGCCGTATCGATATTTTTATTTACAATTCAATCCACTTCTGACCATCAAGACTCTTCAGCGGATTGGTAATTTAAGAGCGATAAGTGTTTATTAAATCAGCAGCATACAAGTAAATAACAAAGAGAAATGCAACGAAACGCAATAGGTAGTTTATATATAACAGTTTTGACATCATCGAAAATTAAGAATATGATGAGGTTTATGGAAGATATCACTATTTAGCAGGTAAGCATTTCAAATTGAATAAACAGTATTTTTAGAATGGATATACACAGAGCCTATAATCTCGATCAATGTTGAAGACTCTATCTAAGGCTTTGAGTTTATCTTATATACTTTTTGAACTCAACAATATTGTTTTAAAAATAAATTATACATACATATAGCATACGCTATTTTCAACCAAATTTTAAAATTAATCACTTTATGTGCTTGAAATTCGTTACTCGTTATGATAGTGCGTTTAATTTGTTTCTGATAAATATAATATTATCGCATACGCATTTACCAACTGGATTGATGATAGTCTCTCATGCCACAAGTGGACACAAATGATATCAAGATAAGCAATGGAAAAGCCAATTCAAATTACAACGAAAAGCAAGCAAAACAAGTGGCAAATAACGGAGGAGGCACGAAGGATCCTTGAATCAACAGACCAACCAGTTATTGTTATAGGAATAGTAGGTAGGCATTATTAATGCAAATGATATGTATAGAAAATAGCTTTAAGCACATATGTTATTTGAATCTGTAATATCTCTTGTCTACAAAAAATGAATAGAAGCTTGCATTTATTTTGAGAAAAACGTTGACCTTAAATCATTTGGTAAACCCATAATACAAAAATTGATGAACGCTTATAATATATAGATACTCGGTTGGCATGAAAATTTCTTAAAAGCAAATAAGTGTATGATTCATGAAATTTTATAAAAAACAATTTAAACACATCTACGATGATTGATCCATGTTTTTTAATTACATTATTTAGATGTAATTGGCAATGTTAAACCAAGCATAGTCGAATTCTTATTGGTATCATAATTGTATATTGGTCTATATGTGGTATACTCTCTATTTTATGGTTTTCATATATTCAATATATCAAAAAGCTTTTGTTTTGGCTTAATCCATAATTTCAACTGCAACCCAATCATTAAAACAAAGTTTTTTGCTCAAAAATGATGTAGGGAACTATAGAACTGGCAAATCATACTTGTTGAATCGCCTTGCTGGTATTTTGTCGGGTTTTACAATTGGATCCACGGTCCAGGCAGAGACAAAGGGAATTTGGATGTGGATGCTTTCTCATCCGACTGTATGTGTATCTATTTAGTAAACTATATAAATTTCTGTATATGAGAACTAGTAACACAACAATCACTGTAAACTTGAACTTATAATACAAAGTTGCCTGAATACTGTATTTAGAATGTTTGTGACAGAAATATGGTACTCAAGATTTGCATATTAGTTAGCTTCAAGTCAAAACATATTTGACTTCCATTTTTAAAACTGTTCATTGATGTTTTCATCTAGTATATCTACAATTTATGATATGTAAATCAGATTCGTATTCTAATATTATAAGCACACAATGAAAAAAGTCGTTATATATTTCATGCCAATTTGAACAGATGGGAAAGGTATGATCAAAAATACTAAATATATCAGGTTTACCCGTGTACAATAGTGTGAATATCTGAGGTTCAAAGAATTATATTATATCAAGCAGCAAATGCATATATTTTTCATTTATCTGCAATCTTTTCGTTTCTATATATTACAAATCATAACACAGCCTTATATATAAACATTAATATAAAAGAGCTATCGAATGCGAAACATAGAATGCTTTGATAGCGATTTTATAAATGGTATAGAAGATATTCAACCTTAAACACCCACCCCTAAATTTAAATGTCATTTTTCATCGCCTTGCTGAAACCACTGAGCGGAATCCCTGGCCCCTAATTGGCTCATTTACAGGGGTGTGTCACTTATACTGCACACGTCATTGACGTCATCAAGCAAGGCTCGCTATTTAAATGCACTGTGACACCTAATCGATGCTCGTCGTGTTCAGTACCTAACTTCGCTTTGAAGTCAATTATTGTAACTTTAGGTTTAAATTAAATATGTCCTCTATATTGTGACTCAATTATTTGATGAAGCTACAGCAAAGTAGCTATGTGTATTCTGTCATCATATTGACCCTTTTTCTAGATCAAATCAAAGATTGAACATTACATGGGATCTTATTCCATTTGTTATCGAGAAAAACTAATTAAATTATGAAGCATAATATTCAAATAGAATTCTAGAGGAAAGAAAAAGATTGCAGATAATTGTGCTTTTTAGGAGCACATTATCTATCTAGTTTGGATATCATGATTATCTTCTTAGTATTTTAATGTGAATTAAATTAATGGTGCTAAATTTCTTATTATTAAGATGTTTTGCAGCAAGCCAATAGAAAACTTATCCTTTTGGACACTGAGGGATTGAACGACATTGAAAAAGAAAATCAGGAAAAAGAAGATTTACTACTATTTTGTCTAGTGATTCTATTATCCAGTGTGGTTGTTTTTAACGTTAAGGAAAATCTAAAAGGCGATTTCATTCAAACATTGCAGTATCCTTTTTAATGTTCAAAGCCAACGATAACAATGATTATTCTAAAATGTATTTTTTTAAGGTACTTTTGATGTATTGTTTTAATATATTTTGAGAAATATATAATGATAAAATTTAATCAATCGTTTATATCAGCTTTTATCAATTATGATATTTGGAGTGTTATCTAAATTTCAAACTGATGAGTTGAGACTTAAAGCTGAAGAAAACGAAAGTTATATGAAGTGTTATAATATAAAAAAATTACATCGTTTACTCTGTTTGATTATAAAAAAACCCTACAGAATATTAATTGCTTAACTTATTGGAATCAGCTTGGTTTCACAACTTTCCGATAATATTAAAGCTGGAAAAGATGCAAGTGACGATTACTTGTGTCAATACTTTCCAAAATTAGTAGTTCTTATACGAGATCTAGAATTGGAATTGAAAATACAAGGGCGGGAGGTAAATATTGACATATACTGTTGGCTATCAACTAATTAACAAATGGTTGAGCAAGGCTATTAATACGTTGAATATGTCATTGCTTTTAGCATTTATTACAGTGTTATTATATACATGTATTTATTAATCATATTCTATATTTTATATATTATTATTCATATTATTTTAAACATGCTATAAAACAAGGTGTCGCCACAAGAATACTTTGAACACAGCCTGCAATTAAAACCGGGAAGCTCTTTGTCAATAGCTAATTACAATATTCCTCGTGAGTGTGTCAGAAAATTCTTTCCAGGGAGTCGACGACAATGCTTTTCACTTCCACGTCCCATTGAAAATGCCGAGGACGTAAGGTAATATTTATTTTCGACTTCGATAAAACAATATATTTATTAAGTCATCATTTTATCATCAATTAATGATTCAATTCTATTTCAAAACTCTCAAGTCAATTAAATAGGAACATATTTGAACACTTTTACGTCTAACCAGAGTTGTCTAGCCTAGCTTTTTTCCTAGCTAGGCAAAACTTAACAAGTGTATAACATTAAGATATATGGCTTATTGTTTAACAAATTAGACACCTTGGAAAACGTGAAACAAAAACATCGCAAATCTTTGAGAGTGATTTTAAACGTTTCAAAGATGATTTGTTTGCACTAGCCGAGCCTATGCAATTTCATGCGACCGTTTTAACAGGAAGGGGTATGTAATTTTGTGATAGATATCATAAGGTTGTGAAGTTGATTTGTGACAAAAACAAAGATATGGAATTTGTATATTACAAAATATTAATAATAATAATATGATTTAAGTTTATCTTTTACCTATCAAACTTGTTAAGTAACATTATTGCAGCATAGTGGAACATATTCAAAATAGGATTAAAAGATAAGTAATACCTTTCAAATTTGTTTCATTATTATCATTTTAATTGTTGCATTTATATTCTAATTAATAGCTTACATTAATTTTGCTGATGGATTAATAACGTCAATCAATGACAATGAGCTACCAAATATTGAGTCTACTATAACTACAATGGCAGTCAAAGATGGTCAACGTGCATTAGAAAAAGGCCTTGCGGAGTATCAAAATGTATCAGACATTACAAATAATCCTTAAATTTCTCAAATATTACATCCAACAGGTTTTTTCGATATTCTTATCATGGCAATACCATATGTAACCGGTATCATTGACATATTGAATTAATTATATTAAATAGCAAACCCTTTAAGGCAGTTAAATTGCTAAGAATGTGTTTTACTTGCATTTTGGCCCACAGGTTAGAGCGATATTCTTAACCACTGCAAAATCAGAGCAAATAATATAAGTTTGATAGATACACATACCTGAACAAATATTGTATTTTTATTTTAAGGCAATAGCAGTCATCGAATCACGAATGCCAATTTCTGAACAAGAATTGAATGATCATCATTGTTGTCTCAGACAAAATGCTTTGCGTGTGTTTGAAGCTGCAATCACTCTAAAAAGAACGGAAAGCTATGAAGATTTCCTCACACGATTTCAGGTTGTGAAACATAAATAAATCTTTTTTTTGGTAACAGTAGTTGTATCATCAGTAAAATGTACTTTTAGCTGATTTAGAAATAAATTATCAATTTATGGTGAATATATATGTTTACATGTATGATTGATATAATTTTACTATATATCAATTTGGTAACCAGCACAAGATTAAAGACTCATATGAGAGGCTGTTGACAAACAATCGTGTAAAATCAAACGAGGTGTGCAAATCAGAAATCAAAAGGTTGTTTGAAAATCTTGAATCACGAATAAGCAAAGGAGAGTTTTCCTGCAAAGGTGAGAAACCGGGAATATAAATCATTTATAAGTCTATGTCTGAAAATGTAAGGTACATTATTGTTCGAAATTATTGTATGCATAGAATAAATGTTTTTTTGCTGGCATCATGGCCGATAAAATACTGATTTAGCATTAGATAATGTCAGTTTAGGTGGATGCAAACTGTTCATGGAACTTAAAAACCAAGCAGTTAGTACCTATAACGCAATGACAAATCTCGGCCCAGAAAAGTTAACATGTCTCGAAACATATCTTGAGGGAATGGCAAAAGTACAAAAAAGCATCATATCAGCGGATGAGGTATCATGATATGTGATATATTAATATACATAAGAGTTCTAGTATTTCAATAGTTACATTTAATTTTGTACTATTTGTTGGCAAATATCAGTAACAACAATTGAATTCATTTGTCTATATCCTTATACAGAAACTGTAACATTAACCTTTCATTTCATTTTTTTAGGAAGAAGACGTTGAATAGTTCCCAATGTATTTAACATTATAACATAATCTATTAAGAATATAATAAACAAATATGATTTAGAATACGTTTCTGTTATAAAACCCGTAAACAGGCGTTAACAGAAAAAGAGAGGGAAAAGGAGATTGAAAAGGAAAACGCAAGGCGAGCCGATGCAAAGCGAAAACAGACAGAAGAGGATAAACAACTTTTAGAGAAAAGGGTAAATATTGCCATCTTGTCTGTTCCTGTATCAGTTCCTGAAACAACAGTGCTAAATAATGATAAAACCAATATAAATGATTCTAACGTTCCTTCAATCAAATTAAATCTTGTTTGATGGTAGGCCAAGCAAAGAGAAACTGAACACAACGAACTTTTGGAGAAGGTAAAAAGACAGCATGACGAAGAAATGGAGGTCAAGAAGAGGGTAAAATTCATTGCATTCCTCACGTTTAATTCCAGCAGGGGGCAACCATTTCGAAATTCCCTGTATGATTTTAATAATTTTACTGTTTTTTTATCGGTATGTTGTTGTATGTATGGAGAGGTTTGTGAAAACATTTTAATACCTCAAACACACATGTTCACATCATTAGACATTAAATGAAAGATCTCACGCTAAACAATATAGTTTATGCAAAAAATGTGTGAAACACAGATGTTTATGAAGATGCATATTGGTATGCTTCATAGTAATGCTTGAATATATAAGAACGTCTATGATTTACCATTTTTCAGGTGAAATACTTTCATGTATCAAAGAAAACAAGCACTCGAATAACAACTTGAATAACAAATAACTTAGCTATTTATACATTTCATTACAATAAATTAATGAGATAGTATCATATATTCTATGCAAAACGAATTAATATGTATTCAATCACATAATAATGAAATCGACAACAGTGAAGACCATTTAGTTTAAATTACTTTCACAATTATAATCAAGGATAGCATTGTGATTATTGTATGAGAATATAAATAGGTTTCTTTTAATGTCAAGTTAACCAACACAAGGAAGTCACTGAAGTCATAAACAAAGAAAATGTCATATCTTTATATTAATGTTTTCTATGTGTTGCAATTTTTAGGAGTCTGAGCAATTGCTTGCAACTAAAGACTCGGAAATTGAAAATATGAAGAGACAAGGCCTGGCAGTTGACAAAATAAAAATGGAACGAGATAACTTAGAAAAGGATTAGTGAGTTCCATACTATTTTAACTAGTTGTTTACCTAAAAATAAAAAAAGTGTAAGAGGAGCTCATTTATCGTTTTCACTTATCTTCATAAATAATATATTTTCCAAATAACAACCGAGTAAACGTAGTATTAAACAGTTATAACTCAATTGGTTAAGTTAATGTAAGTTTTTCGGTTTGGTAAAAAATACATTAAGTTATATTTTTTGTTCACCATCTGCTATGCAGTGAGATAAGAAAAATGTTTGAAAATACGTTTTTAAAACATGTATAATCCGATGTCAGAATACTATTTGAATAAGAGTAAAATGTGGTTTTGCTAAAGACAGCATGACGCATAGAAATATTTTTCAGCGAACGTCTTTTGAAAGAACGAAGTGCAAGTCAAGAACAGTATGAGCGACTGGGACGAGTTGTTCTCGAAGGAGAACAAAACTATCAAATAGCGCGGGCCGTAGGTGGGTTTGCTGGTGCTTTTGCGTCTTCTTTTCTATAACAAACATGCTAATATGAATGTCAAACCGTTGATAAAAAAGTGACATCTGATATAATATAGTTATGTATTTTTTAGAGTATGATAATATAATATACATTTGAAAATGAATTGCATTTTATGTAGAAGGTGTGTATACTTGTTTCATCTGTCTTTTATGCCGTTGGGATAAACATTGAGAAATACTTTTACATTAAGCTGCAATAGTGACAGCATTTGCGACAAATTCTCAAATCTCATAATTGTGTATCCAGGGACGTACGGTTTATAATTCAAATACGTTTTTATGGTCTGAGATATAAGATACATTTCGTTATCATAGACATGACTAATCATATTAAATACCTTAGAAGTGTTCAACCGATGCGTATGTTTTAATAAATGTGTCGATAAATGATTATTTTGTTAGCAGTTTATATAATTTAAAGTTACTAGATATTTGAAAGCTAAATATCGTTATAACTTGCGTGCATATTAAATAATTGTGTTAATAAGTATTGGTTTTATCGACCTATTTTTCTATTAGGACAAACCTTAATACTAAGCGATGTTTTAATTTATAAATGTTATATTATTATGTTAGGACTAGAAATGTTCTACCGCAAAATGGCCCGGGATTTATATAAACTAATCTAAATAGTTTATTCAACAATTTTTCCATTTTTTAATGTCTGTAAAAGATGTACGTTCCAACAAATAATGATAGACCTACATGTAGCTGAAATCATCAACAAATTATCTATATTTTTTATTGCAACCATACTTATATGTAATTCCGATTTCATACTCTTTTTTGTCATCTATCAATCATTAGATCTATCTTAAGAAGTGTCTTTATTATGAAATATAGAACAAATATATGGTTGATACCTTATAACAGCTGTAATTGTGTATTCGAAATCGGAAAATGATGAGCGATTGCTGCTTAACAATTCAAATAAAATAAATTGATAAACTTAAAATTATGCTAGAACCTGATAGGAAAAAAATGTATTTTCGTTTATGTATAATAATGTTACCAATTCGGTTTACACTACTACATATCGTTTATTTTAACATTTAAGTTTTCATTTCTATTTGTATCTTTGAGTTTACTGGATTGTCTTAGCACTTTGGTTTCCACCTGCTATTTAAGACGCTAATTGCCACTTGCTTCATGTATGACGTAACAATTATTTTGTGCAATGTAAAATAACGTCGATTGTTGTTACCATACAAATTATATTCGATTTCTTTAAAATACGATTTTATCACTTTAAGTGCATTTTTCTCTGTTTTTGTTTCCTTGTTGGTTGTTTGATTGATATAACTAATGTTCTGAAATAGGTTAGATGCCCAAATGACTGCTATTAAGATTTCGAAGTGGAGCTTATCTTTTATCGCCTATTTCATATAATTAAAAAGTGTACCAAAATTATATTTACGCACACTACTTTAGGACTACTTTATGACTTGAGAAATTGGCTAATGCAACGCATTTGTGTAAAAATAATAAAATGAAACTGTTAATATCTCCACATCTCTAATATATTTAATTAAAACATATACGTGAAATTAATTGCGAAAAACTACATAATCACCCTGTGGTAATTGCCCACGCTCAACCGGAAGTAAATTTTAGCAGTAATAGGATTGGTACCCGAAAGCATGTGAATTTTATAAAGGCACGGTGAACGCTCCGCGTTCACCCGTGCCGATTAATCATACCAATGCATTATTCTTATTATCATATATTTTCATTCACATAGCATTTTAATATACGTGAGATAAGTAAAGTGGACCTTTCTAATTTAGAAATGAAAACATTGATATATTGAATTTTTCTTCACACTTTTAACGTATGTTTTCTGAAAATATCACGCAAGTTAATGTTTGATTTTATAACTATTTGTATATTTACTCGCATTATTTACCATAACACTAATTTGTACTTATTCCAGTTAATCCTTTGTAATTAACAAAGCTATTAACAAAGCTAATAAAACCCAGTCTACACGGCATCGACTTAGTTCCACCAAACCCAGGCCGTGCGATTGACACTACTATTTATAGGCCTTTAAATGGTTATATTTTCATCCTTTCGCTTTTTCTTAGATATACAATTAGGACTGTTTTAGGAATAAACCATCTGAAACACATCTGTTTGACATCAAACAACTTTCATTTTATTATTTGACGCATGTTTGTTTCATTAGATTATGATACAAAGAAAATTGTTCTAAGTTCTTTTATGTAATAAAAAAAGTCAAATAGTGTCCAAACTCTGACACCATTAAGATTTTGAATATTAAAATTATGAGGCTATAACAGCTCATCAACACACATCATGAAGTTATGTTTATGTTCGATAATATATAATCCGATTACATAAGGAATAATAACCGAAGGGTCCTAATCAAAATGGTTATTGCCCCGAGGGATAGGGAAAAGTAATTACTTTTTCCTATCCCGAGGTCCAATAGTTTGGTTTCCTAGTTTGTAGCGAGAACTATATTTGCGTAACGTTTGCGTGACTTTACGCAACGTTGCGTGAAATGGTTATTTTCAAAACAATCTCCCTACCTTGTCGGATAGTGTTTTCGTAACTGGTCTGTCGTTTTATGTAGAAATAAGAGTACGTTCGAATTCACTTGATGTTATTCAAAAGAGTCTTTGGACATATTCTTTCATTATTATAGACACTTTCGATTTTTTCGCTCCTTTGGATGCATTATATTCACAATTTTCTATGTAGTTAATTAAACCATACATCTGCTTTAAACTTGGCATTTCGTCGATTCTATCCATTAATGCTTCATCAATATTAGCTGAATTTTTCCCATCATCATTTTGATTCTTATATTTCATCACAAATCCTTAAGTTTTATTCATTTTATGTTAAATATCAAGCTCATTTCAGTCCCTTTTCAAATGTTGTTCTAATTCCAGGCTAGGAACATGCTTATATTTATATGTGTATAAGCGTTCAGTTTATTAACTTTATACGTAAAATAACAAAAAATATAAACTTATTATTTTTTCTCATAAACATGTGTGTAATCCTTTCACATTTTTTTTCAGTAACTGCAGTAAACAAAATTTCATTACGTAGAATTTGAATTTTGACGTCACAATTGCAATACTAGGTCAAGTTCACGAGTACTCGTGCGTGGGCATGTGCTTGTCCTACCTCTCTCTCAGTGGTCATAACGTACTAGTACATGTGCAGATAGAGTAGAGAATGACCCCGTATGCAACAGATGTCAAAAGGGCATGTGGGCAGCCGGGGCTCAATTCCTGACAAGGCATATTTTATCTGATTTAAATGGTTAAGCCATTTTTTACGAAAAAATATAAAATGACTAAAATGACTAAAATAAGTATTTATTTGCTCACTTGTATTTAATTGAGTAGTAAATGAAATCCATAAATAGGTGTTTTGGATAATAAAGCTAGGGTCGTAGGGGTTCAAAGGATTTACTGCATTTAACACGTGAACTATGACTTTGCAAGATAGAATAACACATCTTACATGATAAACAAATAGGAAATAAGTGACTGATTCCGCAGTAAACGAAAAAGGAAAACACTTGGCTTTGTAATTAAATTGGTCTAGGATTATCCCCATTGACAATTCCTCGACGAAAATTCCCCTCATGGTAAGGCACAAGGTGAAAGTGGATTATTATGTTATTTCAATAATATAATATTAAAGTGTCAATTGAAATTAAAACAGGCTATATAATTGATTGTAATAGATTATGGCCATGAGCCATCTATAAAATAAGTTTATTTAATAATAATACATTGGTTTATATTCAACCCTTCTCTATTTCTACATGTGTTCTGTGACATAAAGTTTCACACTCTTAATTTTGCACCATGCAAAACTGAGTTATTCCTGTATTGGTATCTGTTATAAGTGTTTAATTGAATTAAATGTGCTAGTGTGGCCTGATTAGTTTATAAGTAGGCCTACGATACCTCGCATGGGATCTTTTCGAAATGTGGTTGCCGATACGGTACATATTTCTTAACAAATTGTATCTTGAACATTTTTATCATTTGTAGACATCATTCTAGATTTAGTGCCAAGATGGATCTAACGGCTAAGCCAAGTCGAACAAGAGGCTTCTAGAAACTATTTTTTTGAAAGTTTCACATAACCCAACGTTGTTGGATGCATCGACTGTACGCAAAACAAATGCAATTGCCCGAAAAAGACGAAGAGGTGGCCTATGTCAGCCGACTATTTTATCATTCGATAAACTTCCAAGCAGTATTTGAACAGAATTCAGTTTTAATTAACATCGTTGCAAAGAAACCCGGAAGTTTTCGGGACTCCACCATACTAAGGGTGAGGACACTTTTTTTCGAATCGCTAAAACAATGTAAAATATATAGTCCAGCCTTCTATTAATATAAATGGGAGAAAAGGGGATATTTCATAATTTGCGTAATTTTCATGAAACTATCAAATTATTTCGAAATATTACGAAGGCCAACAAGTAATGTTTTTCAAAGATAAAGTTACATAAAAAACATATGTTACCGACAGTTATCAATGTGGTGATTACCCGGTCGCACCCGGTTTCAAGTAGTAACATAAGCTAAAACATAATGCATTAAAGATGCATTGGAGCATATAAGACGAAATCTCAATTAGTTTATGTTGATGGCAATGTGCATCACATTTGAATAAACAATGGGATATTTGATGGTGATTCACGCAAAATGAATCTATTTTGACGATCTTGTTAATAGTTGCACAACATAACGCAGTCTTCTTGTCAAATGGTTCTCTTGAAATACCCAAGGGAACGTTATACGCGATAAACTGAAACTATAATAGAGCTAGATAGTAGGTTGTTTTCTTATATTGACTATTTGAAAATGACTTTACGTAAACGGAATCAAGAAGAAAGGTTTATGCGTCTGCATTTCTACCAGCAGAAGTTAAGCTATAATTAATATTTGCTTGAACAGAAGGTCGCACTGAATCACTATGCACGTGACTATGGTGGGGTCCTTGACACACAACGCAAGAAATCATTGCTTTTCGACACTCGTTCGAGTTAGGTCCTCGGGCCAAGCATCTTAAGCACGTGTTGTTACCTTCTAAGTACATTACTCGTTCTGATGGGGACATCTTTCGAAACTCCTTGCACCTAGAAAGAGAATGGTCTTCTTTGCAGTAGAAGCAGTTGCTATTGCGTGATCATTTCTTTTCTTCATTTGATTGATAAAAAGAATGATACGATTGATCACTTGATTGAGGTTCACTGTATTCTGAGTTTCATTACGTTCCGTACATTGGTTGTTGAATGACCTAGAATTACGAATTGCCCTTTTCCGGGTTATTGATGCGTATTTCTCGGATAGCCTGCAGCGACAGTACGGGATCTGCAGCAATTATGGCCTGTTTTGCAATGAAATCTGCGAATTCGGAAAAATCATAGGTTTGATTCGTGTGTGCGTCCTGCCAAATCATTGTTTTTGTTAGAATGTTGTGTCCTTTCATCTTCGACAAAAATTACCCAGCGAGTTATCAACCAGTCTAGTAACTTTGCAAGAATCATTTGACTTCTTAGTTGATTGCAATTGCTTTAGGAAATCGGAAAATAACACAAGATCGGAGCCGGTTTTGCTGACGCATGGCCACTCTTTCAGCTTCCTCCTGTATGAGTCTGAAATGACGAACTGATCACCAAAACGTTCTTCAAGACGCTCCTTGGCGTCAAAGTAAGATGCATTGGAAGTCTCCAAGAGATAACCATTGATGCAATTCTTTGCCTCACCGGAAACATACCTACACAGGTAGTAAAGCTTTTCGGCAGGCGATATAAAGCTTCGATCAATAAGAAGATCGAATGATTTCTTCCAAGACTGGAACTCCAATGGGTCACCAGTAAAGATGATTGGTTCGGGTGAAGGTAGTCGGTGAAGGCTCATCTGTTGTGTGAAAACTGTAGCAAGATTAGCCATGTCTGTTTGAGGTGCATTAGAGACAGGAGCAGTGCATGAACTAATATTTGGTGTAGACATGGAAACCACGGTTGTGGTAGATGTTGTCGGTAGACTTCTCACTCAGGTCATTGTAGCAGGTAATGTCGAACTTTCATAATTTCTGAAAGGAAATTGAGAAGATGTTTGTGTACCCTGAGAGACCGAAACACAGGCATGAACCGTTGAGGCTGGAATAGAATATGTATTATTCATTATAGCTGCTTTATATTTGTCACGCGTCGAATTTCCGACAGCTGAAGTAGACTTCAGGTATTGCTGGACCTTTTGCTGAGCGTCCTTTTCATCGAACAAATAAGGGGGCAGCGAACACTTGGAATGATCAACCTTTCAACCTGTAAATTCTTAAGAATCTATAGCCTTAACAGCTCAGCTGCATGTTGAATGAGAGCTGCTTTGTGTCGCTGCTCATCATCGTAAAGCCTTAAATGCACTTCGTGTTCAGCAACCTTTACTGCTGCCTCTATTTGTGCGGGCATGGAATCATAAGATCTCGCTTTGGAATTTTGGGACCCTGTTTCAGATCCAGTTGAGCCTAAAACTCCTTTTAATGATTTGATACGCTCATTAAAAGAGTGTCATAACTGGCGAGTTTCATTCTCAAACCTCAAAATAGGTTCAAAAACATCTGAAAACTCCAGATTAAAGGAGGCCAATTGCAATTCGTCCAAAGCTGAGACAATGCGGGTTCGGAAGGCTAAAAGTGAGGGTATATCGTCACTATCTGCTAGATTGTCATTGGCGGCATCGAATTCTCGATACAAGTTTCTTAAAGCAGTTTGGTATTGTAGGGTCTTTTCAGTAGATGTTATTTTGTGTTAAGACTTATCGTGTTTTTTGGGACAATTGTGATTTGATGATCGGTATCTGAGACGTCGTTGGTAAAGTTAACATTTTCGTTACAAACGGACGTAGACGTTTTCTTTGGCAACGCCGCAGCAGCGGTTGAGACCAGATCGGTAGTATTGAGGGCGACTGAGCAATTGTGATTGCCATGGTTTCGATTTTTGAATATACATGTATAATTGAGATTAAATTGACAACGGTTTATCCAAAACAATTGAGACTGACGACATTTCGTGAAATGCTGTATAAAATGAATATAATCGCAACAGAATGAATGTAAAAGCCCAATATAAAAATGAACAGCCTTAGAAGTAATGTGTTAAAGTATTAATCTAAACTTCGAATGCTATAAAGTGTCTTTTGTTCACACGATATATAATAAAATACTCTTTGAGTTAGTATCACGACCGAAATAGATGAAAGTCAATTTGTTTCACTCAGCTGTATGATGAATTGTAGGTGATGGTGTCGATGTCGATATCCCTGAGGGGGGGGGTCTATGCGTGGCGCATTACTACCATTTTCACACTACTGGAAAATTGTGGAGCAAAATACCCATATCCTCACTACTGGAGAAGTGTTGCCATGGCGACTAAAGTACTTCACTATGGCTGCCGTGCAGCAGGATCGAGGGGTCGTGAAATAACGAGGCATTGGTTTTCACATATGCAGTTTATTGAAAATAACACCGTGAAGAACTGGAACAATATAAAAAACAAAAACACTCTATAGAAATATACAAAATCACAGCTGAGGAACTGATTATTGTGACTAATGCACATGAACAAGGTTATATAATTTATTGCCATAATATTTTTATGTAGTTAGCGTCATGAAAATACTAATGAAATCCATACTTAATAATGTAACATAAAAGTTGAACGTTTGCACATAGATTCTATGTCCTGCATGCCTCATTGTTTTGCCTAGATTTATTACATTTACAATAAAAAAATACCAGATCAATGGAAGACAGTTTATATATAATAAAAATGTAAAACTGTACCTTTTTGCCCCATTATAAATCACAATATTTTATCCACAATTCAATTTAATGAAGTTTACCATTATTTACGACGTCTTTATATACAATGTTGTTACACGACTGAGAACATTGGAACATTTTGAATCGAAATGCGGTTCTTGCCGTGAATGTTATTGAGCGATGTGTGAGAAAGTGGTTAGATGAATAGGGATTAAGGGCCTAAGGTTTAGGACGTATTTCAGTACATAATATAATTTGATAATCAATAAAATATTCATGAGATCTCTGCTGGCTGTAACACCCATACGAATCGATTCGTACAATCTCAAGACACAATATGACAGGTTATAGTATATCAAACCGAGATGTTAAACTTTATTTCATGTTAGGGTGTTTAAATTGGTATAACACATAATTATTTGTGGAATGGCATCTGACCGTGACAAATTTTTATCCGGATGTCCCTCAATGTACGTTTGCACTTTTACCACGAGGCAGAATATAATGTTATTAACAAGCAAACACACGTGTTTTGTGATCACAGAAAGAAATGCTATGGACCGTTTTTAATTGCCACGAATACCTTATTATATTAGAGATAAATGATTATGGTCTTTTAAAATAATAAATCTGCATAAAATAACGTTATTGTAGCGTAATAATTGTTATTTGTAAAGACACATAACGTAAACGTAACCAAAATTATTACGTCACAATAGGGCCATGAACAAGTGGCCAAGCAGTCACCTGCTTTTATATGCTTACTTGCCATAAACACCTGCTGCAGAGCAGCGTCAACACAACGTCAGAGTGTTACAAAAAACTAACACTATATATGATTTAATACATTGTATGATAAGCTCCCCGTAAATATCTGAATTAGACAACATGGAAAATTTATAATAATTACTACATAAATGTAAAGCATATTTTGTAAGAAGATTTACATGAAATAAAAATAAAACCCACACTCGTGAGTCGTCTGGAAATAAACATTTCACTCGGACTGATGTGCTCATTGCACTCGCCTTAACGGGCTCGTGCGATAAGTACATGAGTCTTCGTGAAATATTTATTTCCAGACCACCCACTCGTGTAGTTTATATTTCAGCACGCCCCATCCTTTTACTATACAATAATATATACATACGACGTAAAAAATGAAAGTTGTCCTATGACTCTAATTTAATACCTACCAGGATTTCATATGATATTGATCTTCACGCTATTGATAATGTGTGTCTTGTTTATATGAAAAATTAAATGGTGCTATTGAATTATTGAAATTGAAATTCTTGAAACAACCTGCCCGGTTATCATATCGATGTCGACTTCCGCTGGGACGCCCAAAAATTTATTTACTTTGAGGCTGTATTTCATTGATTATGAAATCGTCTTTTGATGGTTTGCTGTTATGTTTGGGTCCGCCACTTATAATATCATCGATAATTTATTATATTCATCTATTTGAGATATTTGATATGACATTGTTGTTATTTTTTGTTTAATTAAGAAAAAATAAGGTGTTATCATATAACCCTCAATTCTAGTATACCAGGATTTTGACTCACCGATGTCATTAGTCATAGAGAATATATACGCGCATGCTATAAAAATGAACATCGATTGTTCTAAATAAAAAAAATGGCTTCAAAGTAATTTTCTCGCATTGATCTATGAATAAATAAGGGGTGACGATTTTAACGAATTTCGATTGACTTTGATAAACGGAACACCACTGTTTTAAAATCGTAAAAAAGGGAATGTTTCAAATGCTCACCGAAAAACGTTATCTACCTGTTTTTCCGGCTTGACCCCAACCAGCTTCACACTTTTTTATTTGCCTTGGATTTTTCGTTTTTCATGTTTTTACATTTGCCTGCGGTCCTAGGGTATACAATCTAACGCTCTTATCTGAGTGCCAATGTCCTCCCAAACTCTCCTTTTTGCCTTTGTTACTTTGGCATCGAGCGGTGCGTTTAGAATATATAACTTTTGCGAACACAAATCATTCATTAAAGTGATCTCATCAACGTTCCCATCAACTCAACTTTTGTTTTTTCTTAGATACCAACTTTTGAACTGATGTGTTCATCTGTTTTTGCATTAAAATCTTCTGGTATGTCTTGTGTTCTGTTTATTGTTTACTTTAAAAACTTGCAACATGCAAAGCACTTTCAAGTTGCATAAAAACAGGATACCAGTCATTGACCTAGATCACTTACCTAAGTTTATTACGTGAATGAGTCTGATGCCATTGTCTTAAGAGGCGCTCTTGAAGAGTTTAAGTCCAAGCACGATCTAAATATATAATAATCATCGTTCAATTGGGCCCAGGACTTTAGCTGTAATATTTTTATCGAATATTGTGCTAACAAGCACGGGTTTGCTGGTCAATTATCGATAATATTTTAATAAAATAAGCATTTATTTTGCCAGAAATTGCTATACCTTTCGACATAATAAATATAACTGAAAAATCCTTTATGTCAAATGCAATCATCAAATTGTGTTAAATGCAATCATCAAATTGTGTTAAATCTCCTTTTAAAAATAGAAATATGAAATCATGAGCTATAAATAAATCATTAGCATTAAACTCAAGACGTTTGGCTTAAATTCAAGTTTTAATTATTCAATTATAGTCAAGTCATGAATTGTGTTAACATATATCTATTGGGTCATATGTTTTAATCTTATATGCGGACTAGAGGTAGAAATCAAATTTTAATTGTAAAACTGGGACTCTGAGAGACCAACCACTTCAATTCTAAAGTCTTGTTGTATATATCATGTGAACAATGACTTTGCATTACCGGATAATACCTTATGTAATAAACAAATCAGGAATCAAGAATTGATTCGGCAAATAAGAATTTGGCAAGTGTTTGGCTATAAAACTATGTTACACACCTTAGACTTTGTGATGTAAGCAAATAAATATTAGTGTCTTGGCAGCCAAACAGGTAGGGCGTTTTTCATAAATTAAACAACGTACTAAAAGGAACATATATTATATTTGGTAATCAATGATAGAATAGGTAAGAAACTATACATTTATCACAAATATTAATATTCAAATACATTAATTTTACATAGAAAATAATTGTATAGTAAGTGCTTTTCAATATACTTTTTTTCATTTGGGCAAATGTGTAAATGTATATTGAAAGTGTAAATCCCAATTTAAATAATGGTCCGAGTTATCTTGCTTCATAAATGTCTAAAAAATAGGAAAAGAACAAATTCGTTGCAGAAAATAACCTAATTTGACACTTTCCACATTATTAAATATAAATCTCTATAAATATCTCAGATTATGATCCAACATGCATATTAATGTATGTGAAACCAACATATTTAATAAAATGAGAATTTTAATTTGACAATCGAAAGATTATTGTTGAATATTTTTAAAATCGAAAATAATCATATAGGATCTTGTTTATTCTGTCATTATATAATTTGATCTCATTTCTATTGTTGGTATCCGGTTTTGTGAAATATTTAAACATGACATGATATCATGTTTTGCATTTTATTTCTATGTATTAAGATTAATGTTTTATGCATGTATCTTTTCCAGATGTTTTAACGTATTATTATAAATGTATAACATGTTCCAATAGTATAATGAATCATGTTTTGGCATTAATCATTTAATTTATTTTGAAATTCTTGACAATGGTTCCACAAACATTCCATAAATTACTTATATACATCTAAGGTTTCGCTCTTATCTCGCCCAGAGAAGAAAATGAGTTCAGATTAATACTACTTTATCGGATCCTGCATGCTTAGGAACAGGATTTTCCCAGGGATCGGCATGGGAACCCCAAGCCTATAGCAAATATGTAGGGCCCCTGGGTGGTCTTCAACGCCTGATAGCTATATTGTACCATCTATTATTTGCCGACGACACATAATTATACACGAACCTTAAATCCAACCGAGCCAGAATCTCAGTGATCCGCCTTCTCATTTATGGAGGGTGCAATCGATAAGGTGATTGGTTGACTCAAAACAAACTGAAACTAAACAAAACAAATGCAGAGTTCATGATACTCGGTACAAGGCCACAAGTAAAAATATGTCCAGACAAGCAGCATTCGAGTTTATGGTGAGGAAATAAAAGCGAGACTATTGGTCAGAAACCTCGGATCTCACTTTAATATTGAGATGAAGATGGCTACTCAAAACTGGATATTTCAATCTCTAACAGATAAGTGTTGAAGCCACAAATACATTAGTCAATGCAACCATCCTTTCATGAGTAGATTAAGCAAATGCCTTGTTTTATGGTATATCCGAGAAAGTTCAATCGCCTGCAACGTTAACATAGCCGTGATGCACGGTTGATCGCTCGAGAAAAATGTCATATGCACTATAAAATTGTCCTTCTGAAACTGCGTTGCTTCAAATACGGGCCCGGGTAAAAATTTAATTGATTTCATTAGCTTTCAAGGCACTGCTTGATCTCGTATCTTAAAGCCATTATCACCATGATGGCGAGTAAAAGAAATACAAGACAGCCTTGTCTTAGTGTTCCCCTTGTTTAGCCAAGATCTAAGTTGAAATATGGTGGAGATAGAGCGTTTAGGATTTGTGCACCACGCTTGTTGAATTCTCTCCCAAGCTCAATGAGATGTGGCATTGAAATCTAAAGTTAAAACAACAGCTAAATCACATTTATTTAATGATTTTTTTTTCATATTAAAGTTGGAGTATTATATCAGTATTTCTACCAGTATTACCCTATACTCTTACAATAAAGTTTTATTTTATTAAGTTTTATTTACCATTTATTTACATTATAATCTCATATACATGGCTTATATAATGTTCAACTATTATTGTTTTACTTATATGTATCATATATTTCTGTTGTGAACTCTTATATGTGATTTTTTATTATATTGATTTAAGCGCAAAGAGAATGTATATAATATATGCGCTATATAAAAAACGCGAAAAAATAAATGAAAATAAGTTTTGACATCAATATGAGTTCTATTAGCGAAATCTATCTTTTGGCTGGAACCTGATGAAAGTATGAGTTTCCATTATTTGAAAACGCCGCACCTTTTCAACCGGTCTTCTCTATGTCAAATAAAATAACTGCCAACAATAAAATGACCTCGATAAAGCGGCTCAATGTGTTACTTTGGCGACGCGTCAACACATTAGCCAGGATTAGCCATAATAAAACCGTATTTAGGTTGTGTGTATTAAATAATTAGACAAATATGATAACAAAATTCTTCAATTGAATAATCATAATGAAATTGGAAATTGTAGGATTTTGTTATGTATTGATATGGCATAAACAGTGCATTGAGTACATGATATATAATTTTGATTAGTTTTCTCGAAAAACCCGAACAGAGACTCGATATCATATCCAAAGCATATGTAGATTTATTGAGTGCTCTTTAGCGTGATATCAATATTGTTCATAAGTAAAGACTGACTTCTATTAAATAGAAATGAATAAGGTCATATCTGACGTAAGCCTATCATTGAGTTAATGGTATATTAAATGTATGACCTGAATTAGATATCCCAAACGGATACTCAAAATTGTATAAAAAGCACTCGTACACTAGTAAAGAACATTGGCACGATGCCAGACTAATTCGTCCACATACATTACCACATTCACACAAATACCGAAAGCTTTAGCCCACTTTCGGAAACGAACAACTATTTTCCTTCTTTTTAACCGTCCAGTTCCAGAACACTCGACCAACAAGCTTGTACCATGTGAATGCCGTTAACATTTTAACCGAAGTAAAATTCCGGACACAAACCCCCAAAAGTTGTTAGCTACCAAAGAGAGCCATTTTCTTAAGAATTAGGCTATACAAGTATAATACACAAATTATTTTCTGCAATTCAGTTAAATTATTGATTATCTCAATATACCCTGGGATATATCTCCTTAAATAATTTATTGCGAATTTGCTCGATTGAATAATCGGTGAAATATATTGGCTTGCATAAAATATCACGAATGTTCCATTATTTCATTTTCTGTCATGTACATATAAAGTAGCAAATAACAAATTGTTTTGAGAAATATTTCAAGCATGTATGATTTGATAGTTTCCATTATGTGTTTCAAATGATTAATTTATATCTTTTAAACAACTCGATAAGGCAGTATCATTTGAGACGTCCAAAGTTTAAATATCAACTATCAACGAAAGAGCAGAACTGTTTTGCTACGGTAAACAAAGTTTCTAACAATTCACGTTGAACGTTTGGTCCCCTTACTAAAAAAATAATATATGATTGCAAAAAAAGAAATTATTTACAAGCTCATAAGTTTGATATGAACCCGTTACATTTTGTGATTGTTTGTTTTATCATTCAACTACATGAATCACCTACTTAATTATATTGAAGTCTTGTACCCGTCAAGATGGCCCTTTAGGACGGCCCTTTAGGAAGTATATTTATTTCATTTTGGTTTAAGTGTTCGTGCAATAACATATAAAACGAAATTTCAATGTCTCATAGGGTGTAATTAAGCTATATTAGGACTTTCAATACGGAATTGCTGACATCACCGCAACAAATATCAGTATTGCTGACGAACATTTATGAAATCATACAATAATTTTCATTACATGATTTTTCGAAGTAGTAAAACGGATAAAATAAGATATTTTGATTTCTGCACAGCAATTCTACAGGTAATATGTTGATTATAAAGCATCACATCAAACATAATAAAATAATTTTCTTGTTTTATTCTGATTCCACATTCTAATTACTTTAATATCGATACAATATAGAACGTTTTCTATAAGTTATGTTTTAAATATAATGTGGTAAATTACATATAAATTCTTGACTATAAATGTCAATTGAATCCGATTAATTCAGTTAATATTTTTTATGTTACATGGCTGTTTATTCTCACTATAAATCGGCCCATTTCGTTTTTTGGAGCCACCTCATATGCCTATGATTCGGCAACCCTTTTTTATTTGCATAGGATTACTGATGCATGTTTCCGGCTGTTTATGCATGTAATCGTGACAAAATATAGTTTTTTCTCCGTGTTTACACTGAATTTTCAAATGGTTGCCACATGGCGTTTTAAATGAAATTAAAATATGATGAAATTTAAAATTAGCTGGTTGCAATAGTGATTGTCATATACCCCTTCCATTTCAATAAATTAACAATGGCCTTAAACAAAAGACGTATTTGTTACAAATCACACTTCCCAGTGAATAAAACAATTGATTCTTCTGAAATTGCATTGTCATCTTGTATTTTTAACTTGCATTTATTATCATGAAGGAATTATCTAAAGAAAACAAAAAACAAGATATTCTCAAGAGGATTATGACATTTTGGTTGGGTTTCATTATTTTTAATGTCGACATCGCTGTATATTATCGGCTTAATATCATAACATTATACAAACATGGAATGAATATATTTGTTGGAAGCCACTATATTGACATCTTATTGAAAGAATTGCAATAAATATGTTCGCATTGATCATTCTGCTTATGTAGTTCTATGACTAGAGAAACATTTAAAATGTCTATTAATAAACAATAATTTCACAGGTTTATGATTAACATTTTTAGGTGATCATTCAAATAAAATAAGTTACCGTGTTAAATAGCAAAGAGTTTTATCTGATGATACATCGAATTTAGTATCATGATAAATATTTTTATTGTATACCATGTATATGCTGTTACAAATGTATAAAACTATACAAAACGCAATAAAAGAAGGAAACAACATTAGTATCGGATAAACGTTGAATCCAACAATATAAACATACTTCATATTTATTTCGATAAACTTTTATAATATTGATTAAGCTATTGGATAATCTAAATCTTAAAGTTAAATATGCCAAATTTGTGTTAATTTCTGGCCCAACTTCATGCATTAATCGCGATGGAGGGGGCTAGTGATATATAAAAAAATGAATGAAAATATTGAAAATATCATTGCAAAATGAAATTTGAATAAAAAAAACAATGTGGCAACATATTAAAATGTGCCTGTAAAGTTGCACAAATATAGGACAAATACATGTTTTTATAGCATAGCTCTGCCGATTACAAGCCTATGGATATAAAGTCTGAGGATCGAATGGGGCTGTGATGAACAATAGACTTGTTGGCTCCAAAACACTTAGCAGGCCGCTTTAAACAGCCGTGGTTTAACTATAAGCCGGCGTTTTAATTCAATGGGTTTAAGTAGGTTTTAGGTCAAATATCTTATATATTTTTTTCGGCTAGAGCCTAAAGAGCCCATAATTTCTGAATCGATAAAACAATATAATGTTCATTTAAATAATCTAAAAGTATTAAAAATGGATTAAATAACTTTCTCAAGAAATAATGGCATTTTGTGAAACCAATAAATTAATTGAATTTCACTAGGTATATGTTGATATGTGTTATTTTCGTTTTAAGTGTCAAATGATTTTGATCTTAAAATTTATCATTTAATATAATAAATAGAAATAAGATGTCAAAATATTTTAATTCTTTCACAAAATGATATTGCTGCTTATGATATGGCTTTAGTTTTATATACCATATACCACTAAAAATATAGCCATTACTGCAATAAATATATACCATTTTTATTTCATACCAATTTTAAGATTTACTTTAATAAATTAAGATGAATTCATTTAGATATATACTGTATTATGAATTATTAAACCTCTATTTTTAGTTATGCCACAATCAGACTAAGCCAATTATACACCTACAAGTAAACCATGGAGAGTGCAATACAATTTGCAACCAAAAATCAGCAAAGCAAGTGGCACATTTCGGACGAAACAAAGACACTTCTTGGATCAATAGATGAACAAATAGTTCCTGTCGAAATAATCGGTGAGTAATAATCAATAAACGATCACCCCCTTATAATGTTATATGTGCAAACATAGTATATGTTTCCTGTTTCGTTTGATATGCATTACCCGCATATAGTTTTTGTGCACATACAGTTTAAAAGGAATTATCGATGGATAAATTAAGAACGGATTGGGATATCAATTTTAAAAATTACTTGATTTAAAAAAAAACAGTTTCATATTGAGCATGATCAAATCAAAGTATCTCGATATATTTTCAACATAATTATTGGTTGTAAAACAAATAACCAATCTAGTAACAATGCATTTTATTCTAAAATTACGAGCATAATAAATAATAAGAAATAGAAAATCAATTAACTTTATATATTTGTAGTATATATACATGTATTGGAATGGACATTTAGAATGAGTTTATGTGTTGATTTTATAAATGTTTAGGACCGTACAGAACCGGTAAATCCTACTTGCTAAATCGCCTAGCGGATTTACCGAGTTTTGCAGTTGGCGACGACGTCGAAGCAATGACAAAAGGCATATGGATCAGAGTTATTCCTCACCCAACTGTAAGTGTGTGTTTGCCACAATCGTGGTAAGCGATTAAATACGAATATTGATATATAATATATTTTAGGTCATTTTTACAAATTTGTCATTTAACAGTAATAATCCTTGAAGAGAGTTGTAATTCTGTTATGTTAGTGGCTTTCATCTATATAGCTCCTACCTCACATATTGCTACCTTAAATCCTCTAGCAATTGTCTTATTTTAGTTGCAGAAAAAATACTTTAAACATAATAGTATAAAGTCGTACCATAGTGGTTTGAAATCATATTTAGTTTTTGTATAAAATAATTTGAGTGGTTGATAATTAAGTTTGCGCTTCAGAACCAAAAATGCACTACTTTAAGTAAGCAGAAAGTTAATTTTTCAATTCAATTTTTATTGTATTTATTTATCTCTTATAATCCAGTCAATGAGCACTGAAAGCTTATCACTAACCGAAAAAAAACTTGTAAAATACTGGTATTTCATGATAAATTAATGATAGATACAAAGGCTTTTTCCATGTAGTTATTTTTTCTTTTATCCTTAACATAAATAAAATATGACATTTGCAAATATATATTGTGTTCCTCTGATTTTCGAATACGAAAAAGTTTAAAACCATTTATAATAATATGGTTTTATTCAAATGTGTATCATCTACAAACCGTGAAATCTATTAATTGACAAAAAATATATATATTAAAATATAATAACACCCTTACAGTTTGCATTTTTATCAGTATTAGAAATATCAAGCCAAATAAATCAGGTTTCTTTATCTAGCTAAATGGTCTTTTTAGTAGCAAATATTGTTTTCACAAAATAACATTTATTGTGGAAACGTTTTGCAGCAAACCGATAAAAAGCTAATTTTATTGGATACTGAGGGATTGAATGACATCAAAAAAGATGAACAAAAGCAAGAAGATATTGAGCTGTTTTGTCTAATCTTATTACTCTGTAGTCTTATTATATTCAACGTGACACGAACGCTAGATGGAGATTTTCTTCAAAATTTAAGGTGATTTCAACGTTTGACATTTTACAGCTGTTAACTGTCGCCAAGTATGACACATTTTATGTTGTTTATCAGAATCAATCATTCAAAATATTATTAAATTTGTTTGCATCAAATTATCTTATTGGTCAAATTTTTAAATAGAAAATATATTCAATGCTATACATTTTTTTAAAATTTTAATGATTTATTAATGCATGTTACTATTCTTAATATGAGAAAATTTACATTTGAGATCATCATTTAATTGTTGAATATATTTGGTAATACTAGACGTATTCAATTTACAAACACAGTTTAGTGTCAGAGATCTCCGATACAGTAATAGCAGAAGAAGGTAAAAGCGACGATTACTTATCGCAGTACTTTCCGCAACTGATGGTCCTTATACGAGACATGGAACTGAAGCTCAAACTTAAAGGAAAACAGGTAGATGTCGATTCAAATTATGAAAATATTTAACTTATTGACCAAACGTAATTCAGTTTGATTAAATCAACACATATGTTAAAATGTCTCGCATAGTTGTCATTAATGTACGCATTTAATATTTAAATATATTTACATGTTTATAAGCCATGTTCGAAGTAAGTTATGTTTATTTATGCAAATATACTTTATATATAGGTAACGCCTCTCGAATACCTGGAGGATAGCCTTGAATGTAAAAGTGGGACATCAAGGAAAATATTTGAATTCAATCTTCCTCGCCTGTGTGTGAAGAAATTCTTCCCAAAACGATGTTGCTATACACTGCCACGACCGTTTGAAGACACAGATGAGGGGTAACTCAGATATATTTGATATAAAATATACATAAATAAAGGTGCCAGAAAAAGAAATGCTCATTGGTTTTATATAATCATAATTTTTATTATCGTCGACAATTTGCTTTTGAGTTGGATTGTGTGATTATTCGACTAGATATTCGTTTATGCTTAGCTTCGCATAGCGAATTTCTATAAAAACATGTTTTATAAAACCAGGTGGAGAACAAAAGTGCCAAAATTCAAATGCTAATCTTGCATAAACAATTAGCATTCTCTAAACCCCGTTTAACACGCCACTGTTTGTTACGCATGCAAGATGTAAGCACCATTGAACAGAACTCTTTAGGCTCCCATGCAACTTATGTGTACCTTAAATAGTCATTGTAGGTTCTAAGTAGACTTTTTCCCGTCACTGGGTGTTATGCATGCAAGATGTAAACCACATTTCGTGAGGGGGATTTTCGCCGAGGGTCGGGGGCTTTCCGCCGGGTGGGGGCGAATTGGGGTGGTATTTCGCCTAGCTTGCAAGAATGGTGGGGGGGGGGGGCTTCCCGCCGGGGGTGGG
>LQRL01111726.1:31009-47373 GCA_001703475.1 Hydroides elegans
CCTAGCCTGCCAAAATTAGGGGGGCTTTACATTGGGGAGGGCGGCTTTTGGCCGGGCGTGTGGTTTGCCATATAACCTGCATACACATATTGATTAGAGTGTTGCAAAGAAACAGGGACGTCATCAGTAATTACATACCGACACATACACTGATATTTCATTGGCTATATAGCAAGACTAAAATGAGCATTTTTTTTGGTGAGTTTATATGATATAAAAAATGATTTGTTCAAAACAATCATACTTTATAATTGAACATGCTATATATCATTGAAAAACTCGCAATTGGCCGCTTCAAGTACATTGTATCACTCTCATAGATATCATCTTATACAGATGAGTGTTTTTACTATTGAAAACCGTGATTGATTACATCACAATCTGATGGGTCGGAAACATTCAGACGTTGCCGAAAAAAAATAGAAAGAGTTAATTGTTATTTTTATTTCACATAAAGGTACATCTCTTACAAAAACGTTATTACATAAAATAGATATTATGTTTAATCATAACGCTATTTGAATAAACAATTATTATCAATATTGGACGAAAAATGCTGCAGGGGTCCCTCAGTCTGTATATACCGGTATTGCGTGCAAGACAACCTGCCTGGTTAAGAAAGCATGTGGGGTTTTCTTGAATGCATTCGTATATGTGCTGGAAAACCTGCTTGATCTACAAAATCCTATCCTCTTATCTTTATCTGTTTATCTATAACCATAGTCGCAATCGATCTACGCTAATAACTTTATGTTAAAACAAATAAATTACTAAACACACTGTGTACAGTATTGTGTAAATCTATCAGGACCCCTAAAAGAGTCCTAGAAACTCCTCGAAGTTGGCCGTAAAAATTCTGTAGACTTAGCGGTCGAACGGCCGCATATGTGACCATTGTTTCGTACTCGCGAGTGTAGTTTTAGGCGACACGTGCGCTAGTGTGAATGACAATTTGATAGAAATGCACATTGTGAATAAACACTTTTCTAAAAAGGCCAACTAAAAAGCAACCTTTAAAAAGTAAGCACGCCTATGTCGTTTGCATTTAATGTGATTTATGTTTAAGTTCAATTTCGCCCGCGAATGTCAATTTGCCAGTGCAAGTGTCGTCATGATGACCGCCGTCAATGTTGGGTTAAGTTGCAGCCCGTGATAATATTTATCATTTTAGCTCAAGGATAAATATCTATATACATGTAGTTATATCACCCAGGATGGCAGGACAATATTAATATGACAATATTAATATGAATATCTTCCAATTCGAAGAAAAATATTTATGCTATCCCTCCGCAAAATTATTGAATTAATTCTTAATTAAAAATTTATATCATTAGATATTAATCATATCATGTTATAATTAAATGGATTCGATCGCCTCTAAATACTTCTTTAAAAAGACGATGAGTTTTTTTCGCAAAAGTCGAACTTAATGTTTTCTCGTTGTAAAGAAATACCTACACCGTCTCGTGGTCATTGATTAAACCTAAAACCCCAAGGACAATGTGAGATATGTTTACATAAAACACATAGCGTAAAGGGGGTTGTTAAGTAGGACGTGTTTTCTCGCAAGTAACACCTGTCTTTATTTGCATTTCTCTTTTCCTTTTCGCTGCTATATCTTCTAGTGTAACTGCTACCATTATAAGTAAATATCCAAAAAATATCCATCTTGTATTGCAACTAAATATCAAACAGAGTTTTATTGTCATAAAGTTGAGGTAAATAAAGAGTGTTAAGTTCCTCTCACGACTACCTTAATTAAATCATAAACGTTGAATGAACAAAAATAGTATGTTTATATATTAGACATCTTCTACTTATACGCTCCACGTGGGTTCTTCATTTCGCATTCAACTGTACTACTTTACAGCCTATTGTTGTCTCGCACTTTTCTTTCCCATTGCAGCAACTTTATATAAATATATACATGTACATTTGATAATTAGATGAACTAACTTATAGGGGAATCTGATTATTAATTCCCGTATAATGATATGTGCCTTAATGTAGCTTAATGTGTTTTTTTTTGAAGAATGAAATGGTTTATTAACATCATTTTGATTGCAACAAATATGAGATGTGTCGATCCTCGCAGCGTTGTTTGCAAAGAGCATTTCATTAGGTTACAAGGGAACTGTAAACATAAAGGTGATAGCAGGGTTACATGAGTCATGTATGTATCATATCACCATAGTATAGATTTCTTATTAAAAACATCACAGCGAAGAGCGCATGAGGACATCGCCTAAATTTGAAAGAGAGTTCAGGTGTCTCAAGAAACATGTGTTCGAGAAAGCAAAGCCAATGCGACTTCATAACACAGTTTTGAAAGGAACAGGTATGTCCTGATTCTTGTCCAACATTGCAACCTTATAATCATAACGTCATAACGTAAACAAATTTAATCGCTAATTTACACTACAATTTATATATTACATCAGCTTTCCCATCTAATATTATTCTATGCATTATGTTGCGTTCATTAAACAACATTTTGAACAAATATATAAAACAATATGTTATTAAGTGTATCAAGAATCAGTATAAGTACCCAAAAAACGGTTGTCTATATTTGGTTATCCATCGTTTAATCTAAATTAATAGATTTAACTATTTCCAATTGGTAAAAGTACACTATTTTTACAAAAAAGCATACGTGGAATTTGCTGAAGGAATTATAGAGTCTATCAATAGTAAACAGATTCCAAATATAGAAACGACTATAGCAAGTGTGGCAGAAAAAGACGGACAACGTGCCCTAGAAAAGGGCATCGATACATATAGGCAGGTAGATATAGCGCTTTAATTCTATTATGATGGTAGAATGTAATTGCTTTTCTTTCGTAATAACGACATATTAAGACATTTTGCAAATCTATTGGCTATTTTTTTTAAGTAGGTGATCACATATGTCCTATAATTAATTAACGAAATGTAATTTTCATCAAGCAATCTTGAATTTAATATTTAAGCAATCAATGACAGGAAAAGCATAAGATAGTATTATTTGAAGGATCTTTCAATCGATTCATACCATTGCATTAATTATTGAAGTGATTATCAGCACCTTTATATAAATAAAAATGTTTTTATTGTTTATGTTACTCTGCATAATCCTTGCATATATTAAGGACATGGCAGAGGTTGAGTCTCAAATGCCTGTAGAAGATGCAGTAATGGCTGGTTATCATGACAAATCTAGAGCAAATGCATTAAGCGTTTTCGAAAATGCAACTACACTGAAGAAACACGGGAGCTACGAGGAGTTTTGCTCGAAGTTTCAGGTTTTAGATCTTGATTTTTATTATATATATATATATTATTTGACTGTTATATGATACAAACAAAGAAGAGAATATTGGACTATATTACATGATTTCTATTGATTGTTTATTTTATACTAACAAATGATTGCTAAATCACAAACCCAATTTCACGTAATTACAAGGAACAAACTCAAATGACCTATCAACTGCTGACAATGAAAAATCACGAGCGATCAAACGCGGTGTGCCAATCTGCAATTACTGAATCGTTTGCCGATTTAGAATCAAGATTAAGCAAGCGTGAGTTTTCTTGCAAAGGTAAGGAGGATGTCGCGATTTATTTGTAATTATCACCATAATCATATCATTTAACTTCATTAAATCAATCCACAATGTCATATCCGGAGAAATGATACGCTTGAAGTTAATGACATTCAATTAAATGACATTTTGTACCATGGCTCATTGTGTTTCATTTGCGACTTATATTAATAAGAAATCTAAATGATCGAAAACTTATTTGGTATCATCGACAATACCGGCCATAATATGCTCAAATGTTGTTTGATTTTTTAAAAATAGAGCAAGCCTAATGCTCAAAATATATTATTATTTAAAGTTTAGTTTAGTTTACATTTTCAAGCATTTTTATTCAAAGAGTTGCAACCAAGACTGTTTAGTATGAAAGATTGGATATATGATGGAAACCAGTGCTTGATCTCCGACGAATTTATACTTTAAATTTTAATTGTCAATTTTAATTTTGCTAGCATATGTTATATAACCCTCCCTTTTAGTATTTTTTTAATTCAGATTTTTGTATATTAGATCGACCGATCGAAAACTTTTCATGAATTGGCAACAGGTGTATTTTTTGTTTCATTGGAGTTATCATGCTTTTAGAGTACACTTTTTAGCGACGGTATTTTGCAATACCTAATGATGTTCAAAGGTTGATATCACATCATTTTAGAAAAGTCGTGACGTGTTATAAGAACGACTCAGTTCAAGCCTTTAGCATTATATGTGTTTGATGTAAGATTTTCTATTGAAAAATATAATGACTTGAGTTGATTTCAAAATACACACCTACCTTATGCATGCCACTAATTGATTACATCATATCGCTTTCTGGTCACTTCGTTCTATTACAACTTCGTACTTTTCAGCTTTGTACTTTTTTTTGTCAGTTCGTACTTTCGGTATTTTGGTTACTTCGTACTATTTTGGTCAGTTCGTACATTTTTGGTCAGTTCGTGCTTTTGTTATAAGTTGTAATCTATTCCAACATTGATAAGCAAACGTCCATTTTTTGTATCAAATAAACCAATTTCAAAGCCTTTTATTTTTAGATTTCCCAAAATAATAAACACGCTTCGATGTATTAATGTTTAGAACGATTAACAAAAAAGGCTTTTATTTTATTTAATAGTTTTTGTTAGTGTTTAATCGTGGATTAATTCAGTACAATACCTTTAACGCGTTTTACAACTGGTCTTAAGCTATTTGATCATTGTCATATCTTTTTTCTATTCGTTTTCCGTTGATGCTAATCCTCAACAAGAGTAAAGATAGACTAGATGACTTGATCCCAAATGAATGTGAATATAAATGTCAGGAATATGCAATGTGTGATACGATGGTTGCAATTAAGCTATTGTGAGTGACTGTTTAAAAAATAAACATTGCAAATAGTCTCTTTTCACAACTCGAGACTCAGTAAAAATGTATAATTATCCACCATTGCATGAATGAAATGCATATATTCAATGTTGCAAAAAGTACGAAGTGACTAATTCAAAAAGTACGAACTGACCAAAACAAAAAGTACGAACTGACCAAAAAGGAACGAAGTTGCCAAAGTATGAAGTTGTGAAAGTACGAACTGACCAGTTCCCATCATATCCTACATATATCTCTTGGTTGGTTGCCCCGGTTACATCATCGTTTCATTGCGATATGAAGCATCATCAATGTAGTCATATTGGATTCAGATTCAAGTTGATCTGTGATAAGAACAGTACATTTTTTGCTCCACATATCGCAAAATGCAATCAGCCCTAAACTATTTCTCAGATGTGAACTTGAGCAGTATCACTTTAATACAATTTTAATACAATCACATTTTGATACAAACACATTATTTGGACTAAAGGTTCTAAAAAATAAGACAGTAGAATGATCGTACCATATGCGCTGCGACAAAAAGCTAATTGTGTCCAATAATTTTATGCGTTTATGGTTAATGACGAAGTTGAGTTCATTTTTTGACTTAAACATTTGGTCATATCACTGTGCATATCATAAGCACAAGGTGTAGCCGACATTATTACAATAATGCCCTCCTCAATATGTCGATGTTTGTTGAACAAATTGTTTGAAATTAGAAAATATTGTATATTGAAAGGAGCACGCAAAACCGCGATTATTTTAAGTTAGACGGTTAATCCTATCAAATCTCATTCATAACACACGTTTGGAAAAATAATAAAATGAACATTCATATGTACAATTGTTACAATTTGTGACGTAATAAATCACTATGATCACATTACTTATCGTTTGATCGTTTTATATTTTGATTTAAATGCATTTAACAGGCGGATCTAAAAAGTATAAAGAACACAAGGAAAAAGCGACAACAGATTATGAAAAACGTCAACACTTAGGCCCCGCTAAAACAATGTGTCTCGAAGCCAAACTTAAAGGTCTTGCCGGCACAGAGGAAACCATAATTTCTATGGATGAGGTAGCATACATAATAGAAAAACTATTAATTTACTGTTATCGTAATAAACCGCTTAGAAACATAGTTAAACTTAATTTAGTTATCTTGTTTTATGTTCCAAGTATGCATAGCTAGATACTGTTGGAGTGGTGATATGGTTTTATATTGATTTCTGCATGCTTCAGTTAGGCTATTCATGTTGGACTTTGAGTGAGTAATAATATCTATAATCACATTGCAAAATAATTATACAGAGAAGACATATCTTTATTGTCTGGTATTTTACAGGCCTTAACAGAAGAGGAGAAAAAGACACACATGCAAGCAGAAAGGGCAAAGCAAGCTGAAACAGCGCAAAAGCTGGCAGAGGAAGAAAAACAGAGAGCAGTCGATTTGGTATTGATGATTTTTTTCTTTGTTTTTTTTTCATGCTGTTTTTCTGAAGAATATTACAAACAGTAGCGTTAAATGTATTTAATCGGCATAATATAAAATAATATATAACAATTTTTTAAGAGAATATTAAATGTTGTTGATTTATAGGAAAAGAAGCAAACAAAAGAAAACAAGGAAATTATAGAAAACATGAAAAAACAGCACAAACAAGAGATGGATGAAAAGGAAAAGGTAGTCATATTTTGCTACATATTCTATCTAATTACGTCAAAGATCAACTAATATTTTGTTTCATAAAGCACAAATCATATCAGATGTTTAGTGAGATATAACATAGTTTGACATGTCAATTGAGCGAAAGAGTAAAGACAACTCTATATTAATCAATTTGCACTTTTTTGATAAATTCTTTTTACAATTATTATAAAGTTGTTTCTATAATCGTGCACCAGGCTTTAATCAACAAGTTCTATTGAAATTAGTATTTTCTATATATCCGATAATAGAATTTATGATATTTCTGTTTTATCACATTAATTTGGGATTAAAGTTTGCCTTTAACTGTTAAAGCCCTGTTTGACCGAAGTGTCGCAAGGTCTAGAAAAGATAGTTTCATACTGTTAGAATATTGAAGGGATTTCAAACACAGTAATTATTTGATGGTTTGTTTCGATTTTCTATAGTGATGTAGTTACCTCATCTGGATTTGAATGAAAATGATATGATAGTTTGAAACATCCTAAATGTAATCTTTTAAGTAAATACATGCTGTATTGTGCCACGATCTTTTATTTATGCATTTTGTTTTAAATTTCCAGAGGAATGACGATTCGATAAAGTCAAAGCAACAACAAATAGATGACTTGACAAAGCAAGGTTTGGATGTTGACGAAATAAAAAAGGAACTCAGTGAAATGAAGAAAGAAAAGTAAGTCCGCCCTTTGCTAACAATGTATACCAAGGAATTGCTTAATGCGTGACTATCGGCAACGCACTGAAATCTTTGTAATAATTGACAATATCAATAAACTTTCTAATATGGTCTTTTGTCTCTAAGAATTACTGACATCAGATAAAATCAATAATTTTATAGAAAAAAAAACGATCACACAAGCATAATTATTTTTCAGGGAAAGTCTTTTAGCTGAACATAGGATGAGACAGCGGCAGTATGATCAAATGGTTCTTGAAGGCGAACAGAATTATCAAATAATGAGGGGTGTAGGTGGATTGATCGGTGGTTTGTTCTCAGCTGCTTTACAATAAGATTTGGAAATATGTATATTCAGATGCAAAGTAACTAAACAGTTTTCGAATTTCGAATGTATATTTTGACGATTGCATTTATATTAATGCATTCATATCACCAATGTCATGAACTAAGGCGACCCGTGTGTGATTGAATCAAGTTTGAATATCAAAGCTAAAAAGACTAAACGCAAAATAAGAAAGATATTTAGCTGTTATAATAAATTGTTTTATGCATTTAAATCATGTAAGGCATAATCTACAAATATGTAAACGATGAACACTGTGATAGCTTGCGTAGATTTTTCAATTATTATTTGATATTTAATCATTTTATTGGCCCCTTTATCGAATAAGAATCACTTTATAACCAAGTTGTTTTTACAATGTATTATTATGCTGCTGTTAAACATTACCATGCATTATTGATATTATTCTTGATATGCGTTTTTCTTAAATTGTTCATTTTGAAGTTTTAATTTAAGGTAAGGTAGGATTTAATCAACCTCTTATTTTGGAAAACGGCCGCATATATATATTGTTTCTTGCTTCACACATATAATGAATATTATCGGAATATATCAACAAAGTAATTTTTTAAATAGATGTATGTTTTTATTTATTCGCATTATAACCATAACACTAAGATAACCTTATTCCAGTTAAACCTTTCAACGTATTTATTCATTGTGTATGTAAAGTGTGTGTATAAACACCTTTTTTGTATAATCAATTTTGTTTATGTAGACATTTGCTTTCTAAAAGGAATATTACGTTCGTAAGTTGAAGAATTGAACTAAGGATAAGAACTTGAGAAATCTATTTGTTAAGAGCATCCCTGAGTGATTTGGTTAAAAATCTCAAACTTGATAATTATCATTTGGCTAATAAAACATGTAAGAAATGACTGTACATGTATTGATTATCACGGTCATACTGTGCTATTTTCATATTATATCTCGGTTTGGTTTTTAACATCATTTTATCATATAACTATCGTTTGCTGCGTCAATAGATAGGTTTTATATGATTGTCTAGAACTGGTTTTAGCATGTATTATCCAGGCTTGCGTTTGCGGTATCAAACTTCCTTAAGGAACGTCCTGTTGTATGAAATATATATTTCAATATTGGTGTACTTTCTGATATATTATTGCAATAAAGTTCTTATTCTATTCCTTCCATTTGAGCTATTATTTATATTTCATATTGTGTTAATTTTCAAGTCCATACTCAACAAAGTGCAGCGATAGCAAACCACTAAACACTAAATCATGCAAATTTTGAAATGTGCAAGATACATATTGATAATTTGGAAATATGGAATATGCATATGATTATTAACCATGTTTCAATGAAACTTATAATTTTTCTAGCAGAATATACTTCACATTTGCTCTAAATTAAATAATTTAATCATACAATCTTATCTATAGATATTTTTATCCATTTATTCATAGCAGAGTGATAAAACTGTCTTTCACTGTATCGTTTATCAATATATCGAACATGGAAATCGCATAGCCGGCGTGATGCATGCATTTTCATCATTTATATAGTTTATATGGTTCATGCCATTTCTAAATATAAAATCATATTATTTTTTATTATTTTTATTCGTTCATTATACGTAAAGTTTATACATGTTTTAGAAAAAGCTGCAATTGGAATCGATTGTAGTCTCAATATTAACCTGTTTGTTTCCCTGTCTGTTAACCTGTTTGCTATTATAATGGACGAGGCCAGTCCATGAATCAAAATAATATACAGTTCTGTTGAGTAGTCGAGTCACCTGTACAATGTTTGAATTAATAGAGTTGACCGATAGCTTAAGCCGACTAAGGTTACAGTCCATTTTCAACAATTATGTACCATACATACACAGGGATTGTAAACTGACACATTATAGTTATTTAACTAAATTATCGGTTTTGCTTCGTTTATTATATCAAATAGAGATATGTTTGTTTCAGTTCGACGTTATTACAACTTTAGATTGTATCTGGCATTTAACATTGTCTCCTTCTATTTTTCTATCCTACAAGAATATCAAAGCGAATACTGAAAAAATACCCTATGCAATCCTAGCAGACATCAGCTAGCATAGATTAATATTTGACTTATGTTGATTATTTTGTCACAACCAAACAACATAAAATGTCTCTATTGATATATACTTTTCATGGCAGTTATCTATGTAAAATAATATTATCCAATATTTTGGATGTCACATTTGGTTTCGAAAGTCCCATAACGAGCACATAAACAAATTGATTGTTTGAATAAAATGTTGAGGAACTTTAATAAAAAAATCGTCTAAATATGTTTTGCAATTATAATTTTAGAGAAAAGTGAACATTATATTGTATGCATAGTATAACCAAGGGTTTGTATTTTATTATTGAAACAAATACAAATGACTGACATAGGGGAGAGAATCCCTAAACCTATTTTGAATAAAGGTATAATGTAGAAACAGATTCAAGCATATATCAAATGTTGAATATTAAAATAAAATGCAAAAAAAAAACACAAATATTATTAACAAGCTGATTGTCAAGACACACGAAGGGGCAGCATCAAAGGAAGTTATGAAATATAACGTTTACTTTTTGAAAATATGCTAATAATGGAAAAAAATATGACATTGGGGAAATCGTTTCATGCAATAAGATAATGGAGTTTTTACTTGAGATTTTAAAACATGTTTTGAGATATATGAATAAAGCTTATTCCCATAACATATTATAAATTAAAATAGATATTTACTTTAACTTGTTTTTGATCCAACCCATACCTATAACAACCATAAAAACATCTTTAAATTATTTGGCAATAAAACCTACAGGAATACAACTTGTAAAGGCTATTTTTGTTCAAGAGGAAGCAGATGGACGTAGAACAGTAAATACCTTATTAAATATAGATGAGGACATCCGGAGATTGTTATGAATATTTTATGCAAAATCACACAGTAAAACAACTGTGGATGGGTGATTGTGGCATAAATGGTTTGTGATTAGCGCGTGATTATATCTGCGGCAAATATATGTTCAGCTGCACGCATCAACATAGACTGTATCATGTTTTAGCCTTGCCACCCGCTTTGTGTTTCGAATGTTTACGTACATAAAACACTGTAGACTATTTCTGTAGATTCTATTGGAATTATTATGTGTGTGGGTGATTGACATGATCAAAGATGGCATGAATAAATGGCTGCAATAGTAAATGAGTTTATTTGTTTGGGAAGTATATGAAAACGATCAACAACTGTTTTAGGCAAACTATGGAAATGTCAGTTTTATAATAAAACTAGTTCACAACCTGCCAAATATTAATAACATTAAATTTTGTATCAACAAATATTGCTTGTAAAAATATAAACTATTTAGTCACTCTTATTTTCATCAAGTGCGTTGACACAAGGGCGTTTAATAACCCATGTTGAGTGTAATTGCAAGGCTTCAACAACATGCGATGTTATGTCATGCATATTATGTTTTATTATTGTTTATCAAATATTCATATTATTCCTTAAAGTCTATTGGAAGTAGAGAAACATTGATTGTTATTATTCGCAAGCAATGCATTTTTAATATTGAAATAAGCACAACAATGTACCATTTATATATTGTGAAATGTTGATGTGATCTATCAATGACTTTGCAATAACGTGAAACTATAATAACAGATGCACTCTGCATATTCAGTATGAATTCATAATTAGAAACAAATATAAAACTATGAAAACGAGAAACTATATACAAAATATGGGGTTCCTATTCTTGGAATAAATCGACCAATGTATTCTCAAACATACTGTTGTGTATCAGATTATTTTATTAATAATTTCGTTATAGATGCAACGGAAACAGAGGGATACCGAACAATTAATATCTTATTAAATATAGATAAGGATATCCGGAGAATGTGAGCACTTGATATTACACATTAAGAGTGCAATTCGAAATCTATATATTGAAAATGGCACGAGTAATTGTGTAATAATCGACATATTCTAAGGTTCATAATAATTCAAAGGTTCCCTAATTAGCGACGCTCTGTTATTGCAATTCTCTTGTCGAAAATATAGTCATTGAATTACAATCATCTACTCAAATAGATAAATGGGTGGGATTTAGGTCATTTCACCAGCTGCTTTAACAGTAAACACATCTATTTGAAATTCATAGCTTTAAAAGAACACAGTTTATCTATAATGATGTCTTTCAACTTGACGTATATGTTAAAAAATATATACATATTATGTAAGCGATATCATAAATCTAGAAAAATGACACGCATAACCACGGATATGGTTTTATATAATAACAACAACTAGCAGCATCATATCACGGGTATATGTCAGATAGCAATCAATATTGCAATAGATAAATTTTAATATGGCCTAGAAACGTTCTTGACTTGACAGACCATTGACAAAATTTAGACTTTTAGGGGTCTGGGTTCATGTGAATTTAGTATTTGCCTTTTAGCATTTCCAATAAAGATTAAATTGAACAACATGGTTATTTTTGATTAAAAACAACTTTGAAATACTGTGGCCAGTCCCTTATTCCTGCAACAAAAAAGCGGCGATTTTGTTTATTATCAGAAAAATGTCATTTATAAGTAAAAGTTGCATTTTATGGTCGTATTAGGGAATTTAATCTCTCCAGTCTAGGGTGTTCAATAAGTCATTCAAAACATTGCATTATATGATATTTTGTACCGCTGTAAACAAAGGAAGTTTAAGCAACCATGCAAAATAATGTAGTTCCTACAACCGTAACAACGTGATTTCTCATTAATATTGATAGTTTGTGATTTGCAGTTAATTCTATTGGCACCAGGCACATTGTCAGCTGCAAAACATTAACAGAGTCTGCATCGTGCTTTAGCCTCTCAACACGCTTTGATTTTAATGCTATGTGCAACAAACACTCTTCAGTCTTTACATAATTGAAAATGACACAACAATGACCCGTTTTCATAATATGAAATGTTAATTTGATTTTACCATAGCTTTGCAATGAAGTAAAACCAAAATAACAGATACCCTCGCATTTTTAATATGAATTAACAATTACAAAAATATATAGAACCATGGAACGGGGAGCTCGATATAGATTCAATCAAAAGGGGTTTACTATTTGTGGAATAAATCTATCAAGCTACTCCTAAACATCGCTGTATTATGCATACTTGTAATAATAGTCAAACTTGAATGAATGCATTAACACAATACCCATTTATATAGCGTCGGATTAAAAGTTGATGAAATATAAACATCAAGTCTATCATAGGGAAAATACATACCAGCCTCAGTTGTAAGGCATCCAACTAAGCTTTCAAATTTCAATGTCGGAAAGTTGTACTAGTCTAGTTCCAGAAAATGTTAACAGACACACCCTATAAAACAATATCTTAATATTTCTTATTGATTTGATTAAAGGTGAAAATATGAATACACCTATTTGAATTATGATAATTGTTGACCATCCTAAGTCATCAAAGCTCCAAACAATTGAAATAAAATAAAAATATAAAAAGTGCAGCTATTATAATATTTGATATGGTGTCGGTGATATGTAATAACTAATTATGACTATATCATATCTATATCTTTAAATATATTGTCACTAAATTATATATGTCTTGATTTTTCACCATGCATACCACACCATTTTATATCCCCGAAGTCTCTATGTCGTTATATCTAACGGCCGTATGTGAGCTTCCTAATATTTGATATAGTGAAAGTGATATGTAATAACTAATTATGACTATATCATATCTATATCTTTAAATATCTTGTCACTAAAATATATATGTCTTGATTTTTCACCATGGATACCACACCATTTTATATCCCCGAAGTCAGTTATATCTAACGGCCGTATGTGAGCTCTCGCTAGGCGGGGTGCTTAATTTCAAACAATATGTTATAAATGCATATTATTACATTTATAACTGATAATACCTATTTATTGTTTGCAGTATAAGTACATTCAGTTCGTTAGATGTATTAACCTATATTTATAACTCGATGTGTCTGAATGTCTCAATTATAGCAATATTAGTTCCAATTTTATATTATTTTCTCATTTAATAGATTTCATTTTTGACAAAAGAACTCGTCTGATGAAAAAGATTATTATTATTCCCGTTTTGCAGTTATGAATACTAATAATATATTAGATTGCGATTATTGGTTTGCTGTGGAAATTTCCTTATCAAATTAACTATAGGCCACAGCCATTTTTTACTATAGAATTAGGGTTAAATATTAAAGTAACAATATCAAATATTGCCCAAACCCATTGGCTCTGCAAATTGATCATATGCTTTATTACTATGGAAAAAGAACAGTTCATTTTCAGATATGTGCAACAAATACATGAATACAACACAACCAAAATAATAGGTCTAAAAATCCATTGCCTTAAACATATACTGATAATAAAACCGTCGAGCATATTTAAAATACTTACATGACGCTAAGGATAGTAGAACTTAAACATGACATCGCAAGGTATACAGCCAACACCCCTATAATAATGAAATGGCCTTGCGTACGTTAATCGGTAAACTGCGAAATGTCAAGTCATGAGCAACACAAGGAGAAACATAGTATATTCAATTGGCATTCATATAAGAATTTCAAAACTATTGGTTGAACCATATTTGAGCAACCTGGATAGTATTATTAAAGCAGAATGAATTTGTTAATTATTAGACATGTCGCGGTTTAGAATTTTAAATTCAACTGAAAACTAAAACGGGTTTTATCGCATCAACTAGATCTGAAATATTAACAAAATATTTCATATTGTATAATATAGAAAGAAAGATATTGTTCTTATATACCGACGTCTCGTCAAACGCTCACAATGAAAAATATCATCGTATTTTTATTTGAATTATTCATTCAATTGACAGCTAATACAACAAAAAGCAATATCTATTCAAAAATAATGAACGAGCGAGCAATGTTGGGAGTTATGAAAGAAACCGATGCTCGAAGTTCAATGGAATGTGCAGCCCATTGCACCATAACAGACGGCTGTCGACGCGCGCAATGGCGGACTTTCGGTTGCGAGCTACTATTAGATGCGGCGTTAAGCGAACCAATTGAGCTGGGATATGAAGATGAGACAGTCTACATGTGTAAGTTTGAAACAAACCATAACAATTTGGTATCATTTTAGATGGGTTAGGCTAATTGCGTTACTTGTAAGCACTCAATGTTGACATGGGATGAGGAATTACACGATTGAAATAGAATTATAGAATTTCATCACAACGATCATTCATGGTAATGTACAGACAACATCATTCGGCTTTATAACATAACTTTCCTGAGAAGATAGTTCATGATATATCCCCATATCTATTGAGGTTTAGTTGATAAAACTCCGGATTCGTACAAATTAAAGTAAGTTAATTGGCTAGCAGACTCAGGTAAGATAAGTTTATCAATGACATATAATGCCAAGAATGTGTAAATAGTTCGGCAATCTGTAAAATATTTAACTGTTTATTTTCTCTCAGACCAGCAGACATGTGGTGCCATTTCATGTGAAAACGGCGGTTCCTGTGTTGCGAATGCAACCGGTACCTTCTGCGCTAATGGGTACGGAGGGTCATCCCATGAGAGAGGTACTGTTGAAATACATTTTATTTATAAAGCAATAATTATTTGAGAATAGTATCAGAATCTTAGGCATAACGGATATAAGACCATGTCTATGGCTTTATAATGTGAGAAATAACCCATGCAATGCATAGATGCTATATATTTATTGAAATATGTTTTTATTACTTAGAATGCGACGCTTCACTTTACAACCTCTGCTTCAAAGTGTATCCAGGAAGTCACTCATGGTATGAAGCCAAGGAACTTTGCGAACATGACGGTGGAAGGTTGCCTGAAATCTGCAGCATTGAAATAAACGACCTTCTGGAACAGCTAATGACTGATCACCGTAAATATATGATAATAACTGGCTGATTCCGAGTTACTTTTTTATTTTATAAGATTATAATAATTAATACTGTACATAAACCTAATTATATCTATCTATCATTGCACTGTTAAAAAAAGTACTTTCACAGAAATTACCATTATTGTTAACATTGCATTTATCTTGATTTCATCTTGCAAAACACAACAATGGTTATTCAACACATAGGTTTTACTACTTTTGACGTAAATTTAGCTGTTGACTTTATTTATTCACATTTTCATTGTCATGTGTCATTGGAAATTGACTTCAATATTATTAACCAGATTTATACCCGACGTGGGTCGGATACAGCGATGAAGCAGTTGAGACGAAATGGGAGTGGGTCACCCAGAGTTGCAATATTTCATCTTTTGAGAGTTGGTTCACATCCAGACCGATTGAAGATACATCTGCTAACTGCATGCAGATTTTTCATGGTTATTGGTTTGATGGTAGTTGCCAGAATGGACAGAACGTCATTTGTGAATTTTATTGAAAAAAAAACTTACGTGATTCGAAAGAAAACAAATACAATTTGCAAAATTACATAGGCATTTTTGAATGGATTGAACTTGTATCTAGAACTTAAACTGCATAAAATGTTCGAACGACAGGCAGAAATAGATATATATAAGATTCGTTTTACATAGTTCCAATATATATTACGCAAAGCAACAAGTGATCTGAGTATTGCAGATTATCCCGTTTAAAT